>VKKT01001752.1:107181-136398 GCA_008038995.1 Haliotis laevigata | reverse complement strand
TATTGCTGGAATATTGCTAAAAGCGGCGTAAAACTAAACTCAGTCAGTCAGTCAGTCATGTGGAAGGAAAACCCGATGCAACGCATACCTGATGATCCCACAGAATAGCCAACAAACCAAGAAAGAATCAAGGCGATTCTGGGATTCGAACGTGGGAATTGCGGCGTCAACGGTGCCATCTTCAGATCTGAATGGGTCGCGTCCATGGAAAGTCCTTGACATTTGCAGTCTGTTAGTCTGGACGCTCTTCACTGTACACGTTGACCAATGCCATTGATTTCTCTGTGGAATTGATATAAAGGAGGTATTACAATGTTTCCGTTCAAGTTACAGGGTCTGATCATATATAATTGGTGCATTGAAGTCATGCTGAAGAAATAGGCCCCATGGTGCATCAACAACAAATGTCACCAGTTTATGCACGATGGCTTGTCAAGTTCAAGGACACGGTGCACCAATTTTTAAAAGAACATTTTCTCTATGATTCAAAGTGAAAACCCACGCGAACTGTTTATTTTCGCTTGTGCAAAATATTTTACATCAAGAATGTTTTTCTTCCCCAGAATGAAAAGGCCACAAATGCAGCCAGCTTGAAAGTTATTGTGTTGTCAGATTTAAGCGTGTTTTGTGCCCGCTGATGATGCGTCTCTCGTGAATGGCATAAGACTGCACTTATGTGATTGGATTCCTCATGAGCTAAACAAGCCCCAAACATTAGAGAAAAACATTGTTATCATTGTAGAAATATTACACTTTGTCTCAGATTTGCCTATCTCGGACTTTTGGTATTTGTCAGCTGTAAGTCAAGCTGTCGTTGAGTCGACTAGTACAGCAACATCACTTCTCCAGGATTTGCTTTACAATATTTTGGTATTGTCAGAACATCATCGGGTTGCGATCAGAGGATCGATGTATACAACGACGATTATTTAACACCTATGGCACAAGGATTAGGCTACTCCGGAATCGCCAGGTTTATTTGTTTGATGTTTCACGTCACACTCAGCAATATTCCAGCTATATGGCGGTGGTCTGTAAATAATCGAGTCAGGACAAAACAATCCAGTGATCAACAGCATGAGCATCGATGAACGTAATTACGATGGAATCACCAGGATAATGTTACGCCCGTTTAAAAAAGATAAGATGATCCAGCATCATCGGGATTAGGCTATATCTGTAGCCTTAGTTAGCTTACGTCTGTGTGACAAGTATTAGGTCACATCAGTATAGTCAGAATTAGGCTACATCTGTATGACTAGGATTAGATTAAGTTACACCAGTATAGCCATGTTGTGGCTATCTACATAAAGGGGATTATATTACAAAGATATAGGGGATCGAGATTATTATGTGCTGCAGGACTTGTATTGAGACTAGATATTTTTCAGCTACATCTGAAAATTATGTTATGAGGCAAAATAGTACATCTTTAATAACAGCTGTCTACAGTGTATTCCAGCGGCTGTCATTTAATTATTTCGAGAGTAAACGCACATTTTCTTACACAATTAATTTAGTTCTGTAAATACCAAATCCGCTCCTAAATATCAAAAGGTCGGTCCCTTATGTTACATTTGTATCACACGCTCACATGATTAGATTATCTCGATAGGCTTTGTGACTTTGTTATCTTCCTTAGAAGACCCAGCATGGTGAATGGTAATTATGTTATCACGCCATCATCAATGTTACAGCTATTTTTGGCAACTCAGACAAAGTTGTGAGTATTCAAGATCATCAGCATGACGTTATTTCTGTATAACGAGACTAATCCGTGTCAAGATGATTTCATTATATCTGTAACACATGGTCTTTGTGTACCAAACAATGGAGGAAGGACACCTTCACCTTCCATTGTATTATTATAAGAGTAATTACTTTAAATCAGAATTGTTTTACATGTTTGTCTTCATGCTTGGGTTGTCAGATGGTTACTGGTGGTATAGAATCCGTATCAAAGCAAGTAATAGCAAGCACTCAAGACATTTATTACATTGTACTTAAATTTTGACTCGTTGATATATATTCAATGGGTGATATTGACAACACTGTGTTGTTGCCCTTGTTGCTGAGTGGTGCTTAATAAGATTATTTGCAAACCGCCGTCATAAAGCTGGAGTATTAATAATTGTGGCATTTAACAATACACAAACAAGTTACTTACACTTACACAGTCACCGAGAAAGAGGGCACAATTGGCCCAGTCGTCTAAAACACCATAATTTGCAGAGTTGCTCCCTTTGGGCACGCGGAAACCTATTCTAAATTTGTCAGCAGTAGTCACTTGGTTGTGGATGTCACATTACGCTGAGACGCATTAACGTAACTGGAATAATGACCACTCACTCACTCACTCACATACTCACTCATTGGATCGGTCACTCATCCACTCATTCACTCACTCACTCATTCGTTCGATCACTCACCCACTCACTCACTCATTCGCTCGGTCACTCACCCACTCACTCACTCACTCACCCACCCGACCACTCACTCACTCACTCACACATACCCACTACTCACTCACTCACTACTCTTAGACCACGATCCTTAGATGCCAGATTTCAGTACGCGGTATATATGGATACTATGGATCCCAAACTATCAATTACCTTAATATCAACATGTAAACCACCCACACCAATCGTGCGACTATAATTTTCTGTTAGCACGACTGAGATCGTTAATGTCTTGTAAATGCATTTACGTGTAACGCGTCAATTCCCCGTCGCGATTGATAGTCAAGAGCCGTATGTGCACGCACATCAATACAATACATATGTTACCGTAGCTATATCATATTATCAAATCAAGATAATTAACACATGATATAAGTAATCTCAAAATACTGCCCACGTGATGAGAGCGTCAGTCCGTATTCCCACCGTTGGGGATAATAGGATGCTAACCACCACTCCACTACCTCCAGCAATGTGTCACGTGACCTCCATCGATCACACCGTCGACTAACTGTACCTGGCGGTTCATTCATGTGTTCTTGTGAACACCGTCTCCTGGTCGCCATACGGGATTAACATCAAAACGAACACCACCCGTTTTTAAAGTTGGTTCAAGCCTCGTGGATTAAATATTTCGAATTTCACTGAAAAATGCTTTTTTGAGAGATATTTAAGGTAAGTTGGAGTTTGTTTTATTATAGTTGTAATTGCAATGGTTGTATTTCTAGGGATCATCTAATATAAGGCTCGCTATTTGTTGAGATGTTTACATTTACCTCACAGTCAAAGGAAATGTTCGTTTAACTGAGATGGGGAAGTCACTGTTTTAATTTGATTTAAATGTCTATGTCTTCTTCAAATGGTTGAAAACTATGTGAAATGTTCGATTCAGCTATGAATTCTAAAATTGACAATACTTTTTGCCGCTGTTATACTTATGAAAATGTACTGAAATTCCACGAAACAATGAAATGTATAGCAGTTCATTTCAATCAATAAGCTTATTGACATGTTTTTTTAACACGCTGTATACAATATTAACGTCTCAAAAACTATTATACCGAACAGGTGAAATGAAGTTCCGAAAACTGAGAAGGTTAAGCTACTGCCGTTTTAACGACATCAAGTGTGAGCTGTAAACACTCACTCGTCATGCCAAGGGCCAGAGTTCGTTTCCCGACACGTGTTTAATGTGTGAAGCCCCTTGCTGGTGTTCCAGGGATTTATTCAAATTGGAATAGTCTAACTAGCTCACCTACTCAGTCTTATGTTGAATTACGTTTTATATCTTTCGTGCTAGATGAGAACGGTACAAATTTCATTTCATCAACTTATTATTATCAATGTCTGCCTTTGTGATCTAATAGTCTATTCATGTAAGGTTGATTCAAACCCAGTGGTAAAATGAGATGTAAGAGTAAAATATAACCTCATTCTAACCTTCCAAGAGTTCAGCTCAGTTGCCGTCCCGTTATGTAGTATTCTATACCTACACTGACTGCATATCCATTGGTTAAACCACTGGCTGCGAAGATCTGTTTGTTTTAAGTAGCTTTTAACTCCACCTCAATTAACTTTGCATTGTTATATGGTCATCATCTTTCCCAGATTTATAAACACGTTGTCAGCGCGACAGTAGCATAAGCAGCATGTTCTTCAACTATTAGTCACATTAAAACATACTCAGACCGGGGGTCCAAATCCGACTACAACATATACAAGTGCTTCTAAAAACAATTCAACCAGTAACTGAAGAAGGTGAACAATCTTGAGCTTACCCTAGGCGGTACTCGTCGCACACATGCAACGGCATGTCAACTAGACACCGCCTTGTGCTTTCCGGCCATATGAGGAATCATATAAAATTAATACTGCGTTACATCACTTGTACTCAAGTATCACAACGTTCTCTGGCTTAAAGTGTTTGTATCTCGATATACCCAGACAACCAGAAGCTTACACATAACTTCGAGATAAAGATTTTTTCGAAACAGATGCGTTAATTTCATGACGTCATACGTCTTGCAACCACATCGATTACTTCAGTAAGCAATCTTTCTCTCTGATTAAACGGTACGTTGGACAAATGGATATTTGATGACTCATTCCATGAAAACATTGATGCATGGCTGAACAGAAGCAAGCGTGATGCTCAACACCACCGAATATAATTTCGTAGAAACCAATAGAAATATCATGTTGATGAAGGAACCGTTCTGATTCTACGCCCGTCTAGACGAAGCCCAGAACGTGCTACACCATGCATATCTAAACCTGATTAGTACATAGTTACATTGTTATACGCTTCCCGTGACCTTATGCCTCACAGTCACAACCGTGCGGAGAGATTATGGGAACGATTGGGGTCCCAGATTGCCGAGGTCATTCAACGCCAGACGTTTTCACTTCAGTGTGAAATGTAGTAACTTAGAAACTCCCGAAAATAACACGTTCATTCCCTTTGAAGGTTGAAAAAGACGTTCATGTCTTACGGATTCCCACCACGCAGCAAATACTTATCCATTAATCATTGTTCTGCTGAAGTCTCTTAGAAACACAGTTGTACCTAGGCTAACCGAAGAGGCAGAGAATGGCACTGTAGACGAGGCATAACTGATGTGTCGTTTATCGTTGGACGCTTGCTTGTAGCTTGTAGCTGACACAATGACTGCTTCAGCCTCCTAATCATCTCATAGTACATGTGTATGTGCTACCGGTTAAAAAGCTCCATCGAAAGAAAAGAGTAAGTTGTTTATTATAACAAGGCATGATCTTCATGAACATTGGCATACTGTTTGTTACGCAGACACACAAATCACTGAGCCTAACCATCCCATCTGTTTCGTTGCCTTGTACAGGCATACGGTACGTTAACCTCATAAAGTTACAAGTACAATCGCCATGTCTGTATAACAAATGTAAGTCTGTGCACATGGCTATTATCTATGATACAATCACAATCATAATCATAAAAATCTTTGTCGAACACATATTTATTATAAACAGTTAAGTGAACGTTTCTGTAATATCTTCCAGTATATGAGGAACTGCATTGGAAGAACAACGGTTTCTGTGTTAAATTTTCTCTTTTGTGTACTGGTAGAACATGGCATGTAGTCATCAAGTGACATCCTAACGGAGTTGGTGTACTGGTAGTACATGACATGTAGTCATCATGTGACATCCTAGCGGAGTAGGTTTACTGGTAGAACATGACATGTAGTCATCATGTGACATCCTTACGGAGTTGGTTTACTGGTAGAACATGACATGTAGTCATCATGTGACATCCTTACGAAGTTGGTGTACTGGTAGTACATGACATGTAGTCATCATGTGAGATTCTAACGGAGTTGATGTACTGGTAGAACATGGCATGTAGTCATCATGTGACATCCTAACGGAGTAGGTGTACTGGTAGAACATGGCATGTGGTCATCATGTGACATCCTAACGGAGTTGGTGTACTGGTAGTACATGACATGTAGTCATCATGTGAGACTCTAACGGAGTTGATGTACTGGTAGAACATGGCGTGTAGTCATCATGTGACATCCTAACGGAGTAGGTGTACTGGTAGAACATGACATGTGGTCATCATGTGACATCCTAACGGAGTTGGTGTACTGGTAGAACATGACATGTAGTCATCATGTGACATCCTAGTGGAGTTGGTGTACCAGTGGTACATAGCATGTTGTCATCATGGCACACCTGGTTTCCATGTCAATGTCACTTGTGCACTCATCCTTTGGCATCTGTTCCAGTACGTATGCAGTTAAAATATGTCCACGCTATGCGTGATATCCTTTGCCTTTATACTGCGGCATGGAATTGTCGTATGTAATCCTTATTTGTAAACACGTCAGAGATGTATATCACTGTAAGGCTTTCATACCCCGGATTAACCATCGACACACCATGATTTCATATACTGAGCCATTGTAAATCTTGATGATAGAACTGTCTTTCAAGTAACAATGAATACATTGGAAAGGTCATTGGATAAACAATATATCATTTAAAAAAAAACAAAAAAAACCCAAATCACAAGAATGATCTTCCGACAATATAGTATTGTCAAATCTTTAGTTATACATTATTAGAAACATCATGCACATTTCCTTTTCAAAACTGTGTGAGTGAGATACAATGTAACGTCGTATCGGCATTGCTTCATCCATATAGTGACTCTTTCATTATAACGTTGGGAAACATTTCTCGGATGAAAGTGATTTCAAACGACATTTTTCACTTGTAATAATAGCACTACAAAATCGCTTTTCTCGTCCATTTTCATGTCATTCGAGAACATGTCATCTTCATTTCAAGCGCCGCAAATAACCGATAATAGCGAATCGGATGGTGTGTTGAATCTAGTAACACCATACAGTGACTGACTATCAATGTACATCCCTCGATGTTCAATATTTCAAGTCACGAAACTCACCAATTAACCTAACATTGCGGACCAATCGTACAGTTCTTCGCAGTAACAAAGGTAATTCTATATTTTCTTGACCCAAATGTGGCTACATTTGGATGTGGGTATTGAATTTTTAAACCTTTCTGACAAGTCTCCATCAGGGGCTATTTAGGCAGGTCCTTTGGGATGTCTGCAATTATAAGGATGGGAGGACGGAGCTGATGATGACAAAATGGAAGCAGGCTATCACTGTCGTTAGGAAGGTATTACTTCAATATGTCCAATGCAAAGTATTTGGAAAAAGGAATCAACAGTAGTTAAGCAAGCCACATTATTATAGATTCATAATGGTAACAACTCTTGGTTTCGCTAATACGTGGTACTATCACGGCGATTTGTTTGTGATAGTAGTTCGAAAATCGATGCATTCCTGGCAGGCTTATTCGCGTAGCTGTATTGTTGTGTAACGCTTGCAATATCATAGCGATGAAAAAGATTAGAATTGTATGTGTTTAGTGTTGAATGAAACATTTCACCACAGGAAGGATAGGGATTATTGACTTTTTGTATGTTGAAATTGAGTCAGATTAATCTTCTGTCCGACCCAATAGTTCACAGCAACACCCATTGATACGTGATTCTAAATGTTTAAAGAAAGAAAGCACTCAGGGCTTCATGCCCACTGGATATCAACACTCATCATGCTTCTCAAGGATGGGTTCAGTTAATCCCCATAAGGCGTATCATTCATCGCATATGTCATTAAGTATTTATGTTTTTCGGAGGCACTGAAATATTTGACGTTCTTTGTCCAACAATTGATCCCCAGAACCGCGAGGGATTGTGAAAAGATTTCAAATCTTGATGGAGATGGAGCGATGAATAAATTCGAAGGAAATAGTTCATCGACTGATTCATTCATTTGTTATATTATCTGACATTCCTTATTAAACTGAACATCACCAGAATGTGTCAAAGCAGGAAACACTTGAGTCCTACACAAAACACATAAATGCATAAGTGAGCTCACTTACAGACCTGGCTATGTTCAATACCATGCAAATACCCGACAACTTACAACATTATGTAAGGAAATAGTAACACTTTGCTCGGAAATATATTTGTATTGTCAATATTTTAACATAATTACAATGTTACCTCATGATGTCATATCTGTTACGTGCCTGTTACGTAACGTGAAACATATTATTTTCTTTTAAAGTGAGTTAACATGTGAAGGGCTCAGTCTTCGGTGGGTTATATGATAATTGAGACTCATTGTTTATGCTTTGCATAAATATCTTATGTAGCTTTTTATCAATCTTATGTAGCTTTTTATATTTCTTTCGCAAATTACTGTATTTTCAGCTTGCCTTTTTGGTGACGATGGTGACTTTGCCAGACTAAAGAACATCCTTTGAGAACATATCTATAAACCCACTCTGTTACTGAACGTGTGGCTGGTTATCTATTTTCAACATGTGTGGTGTATGTGACTCGTACACAGTATCAATGGAATATTGGGTGATATTTTCTTACACGATGTGTGTCACATGAGATGATTATGGACAGGAATATCAATCTCCTCAAGCTGTTTCAAACTACTGAAATTTGACTTTCAGAATATATTGATGAAACAAATTCGTATAGACTAGTCAGTATTATAAACAAATATTGGAACAATTATGATGTTTATCATTGCTACTGGAAAAGATTCGAGCAAAACATGTTATCACGTAAATTCGGGTGGAATTCATGTGGCTCATAATACCTCATGGGAGATATTCGGAGTTATGCTGAATCATAAATATGGAATTCAATAGGATATGTTTAGTATATCACACATTTTCTTTATATGTTCTTATTGGCAGACTAATTCAGCTGATCTCGATACATTCTATTATCTCTGCACCAAGGCGCGCAAGTGTTTTGATGAGCACAATCTCCGATGCAGTAAGCAGACCACTTTGGGGAGAACGCTTGTCTTGATAAAGGTCAAGTTGATCTCTGGACACATGATAACATCTTCTGATCAATTTCTCATATGAGCTACGCAAGTCATGATGAGAAGCTGAAAGTAACATCGAGGACTAATCACAGAGTCCATCTGGTGGTAAAGGTCCATTAGTTATATCTTAGAGATAGCGAAGGCCAAAGCAAACATCATTTTCTAAGGGAAAACGAGCAGAAAGAACTGCTTCAGTGAAAAATTGATTGCAGAGAACACCTGTTACTCGAAACTGTAGTGAAGAAGAATACAAAGCTTTCTTGTATGCATGATCTCCGTACAACAAACCGTAAATATTAGGCTTTCATTTATTTCTTATCAGACAGTAAGTGATATTTTATTCAAACTTCACTAATTCGTGAATCTAACTTTTAAACAAGAAGGCAGCCTGTAGGCACTGAGGTGGTTTTCCTATTATTTTTCATATTTTAAAGTCAAACATTTAATGAAATGGAAACACGTAATTGGATGGCCAGTCTTATTTTGCTTTCTCCTTCATTCCATTCCGTTTCAGCTAAATACACCAGATATCGTAAATTTGTTTCACTTAAATCACCTTAAATCAAATGTGAAATTTAACTGAGATCGGTATTTTTCCTAATAACTGAATCCTAATACAGGACTTTTACCAGGGATTAGATATCATCAGCAGCAAACTAAGATTAATTCACGGTGAACAGAGGTCTCAATACACCATGTATTAAACAGTTTTTCAACTAGTTACATAATGATTCAACGTATATAAAGTCAACTGCCTGTTAATGTGGACGAGCATGATTTCCACAACAGGTTGTTTACTGTTGGTAATAATCCAAATAGCACATACTTTCATTATAATGACGTATGTGTAAAAAAACATACGATCATGAAAGTAGATGACGTGCACGTCCATGCACACTTTTTTATGTTTGTTTAGGGTATGATATCCTAATGTGTGTTTTTATTTAACTCGAGTAGAATGCATAAATATATTTGCAATCAAGTTCTCTTACTAACGCTTTTGTTTTGTCAAAAATACTGATTTTGCAATGTGATGACGTGCTGTTAAAATCAACATCATAACGCTCTAAGGGAAAACTGAAAACCAGAAAGGCATGTAGTTGCCAGGCATTTTAATGTTCAATTATCATTCTTCTGGGACGTTATCTTTAGTTGTTTAAGAAAATAACCATATTCAAGTTGCTGCACCAACTGCCACCAAATCACATCGGACATTTACTGGTTGCCAGAGCCGCACATATCCGGTTGAGGGAACTCAATATCAGGCCCGACGTCAGCGATACGGTCTTTGTTGTTTTAAAGTCACAGTCAGCTCGTTAGAGAGAGCATTTGAGGATCATTCTCTGACTGATACGCTCTATGTCATTTAGAACAACCAATAGGATTCATTGATGGAACTGCATTCACATGTCATGACAACTACGACTCTCTTTGTTCACTTTGTAAATATACGATTAGTTGTAAACTCTTCAAAGAAACGCACAGGCCAAAAATAAGGACATGTATTTAAGTATACATAAGTCAATTAAGTTTGAGTATAGAAGAAGGAAATTCGACACACGGATGAACATATGATTGCATTGTTGTCATTGTCAGCATTAATTCAGTTCAGTCACAGCACATGTGTAGACACAAGGGGGCGTTCAGGTCAGTACCTTGTACACCACCCTTTGCAACAATCCCTGCTCGACACCGCCTTGGAAGGGATTGCACAATACGTCGGAGTTTTGCTTGAGGAATGTTGCGCCATCCCTCCTGCAACGCTTTGGCAAGATCTGCAAGTGTCTGAGGACGATGGTGATGTCAATCTATCCACCTGTCGAACGCAGTTCGCCGCAAAACCTTCGCGTCGACGTCGACAGACACGTTGTCTCCCCCACCCCGTCGTTGCAGGAGGAAACGCGATTCATCCCTGAACCAAACGCATCGCCAGTTCCACAGGTACCATGCATGTACCCTGTTGCACCATTGGACACGTCGTTGTCGGTGTAGTCGTCAACAAGTCTAATTTTTGGTCGACATGCTCCCACTTCTCTCAGACGATTTCTGATGGTTTGGTCGGAAATTCATCGAAGACCAGGCACCTGTCCTGCAGTGTCCGTTCTTGTAGCAAATTGGTGACGTTGGTGAAACTCGGATGAATCGGTCCTCAGCAGAAGTGGCCACTCTTGGTCGTCCACTTCTGGGACGATCTTGGGTCGAATTGAAGCAGGTATGTCGATGCGATAATCGAGATATGGTACTGTGGTGGACGTTCAAGAGTCTTGCACCTTCAGACTGGGACTCACCTGCTTCCAAACGTCCAAGGGCGATATTTCGGTCAGTAGCATTCAGTCTTGGCATTTTTCATTTTCGGTTACATCGTAATTTTCGTAATGAAATGATGAATTTGGTTTGGCCTTTTATAGTCGATGCCTCTACTCATATTTCCGACACATTGCACGTGGATTACGTGGAAAACCTTTTCTGCATGCACTTTTCATGCACCGTTTTCATATTTTAACACAAACGTTTGCAAACACATTTTGGGATGCGTTTGCGAACAATACACAAAAAACACGACATCATTAACGGGATTCAAACGTAGGAGTTGCCTTAATGACGATTGCTGTCAAAATATATCTAAATGAACAGATGAAAACGCCTGTGCGTTGCTTTTTTGAAGGGTATATTTAAATGGGATTGTGCTCCTTAAGCTTCAGAAAATATACTGCAAAATAGTTAAGTAAATTGGGCAAATCACAACATTCTAAAAGTGGTGGATGTGTAGTGGTCTCGCCCAGTGTCTCTACATGTGACGATAAACTCATTCAAGTGATTCTATGGTGAAATGAAACCTTTCTAAGTACTCGATACACGTACGTCTACGTACTTTGCTTCTAAACCATGATTTTCAGCTAAATAACCCAGATATCGTACGTTTGTTTACTTAATTTCACCTTAAATCAGATGTGAAATTTATTCCAATAATTGAATTCTAAAACAGAACTTGTACTAGGAATGAAACATCATTAAAGTAAACTGAATTCACGGCAAACAGATTTATGTCTTCTTTAGAGGTGCCAATACACCAGATCTTAATCAGTTTGTCTGCCAATCGGTAACAAGATTCACGGTATTAGTTGTAATGTCAACTGCCTGCTCGTTTTTCACACCAGTTTGTTTAGTGTTTAGCACATATTTTCATTATAATCACGACTGTTCAAAACCAAAAACTTTCATTAAAATATTTCTGTCTACATGTGATGATACATCTACCAATGTGATTGAATGGTGAAATGAAAACTTTCTACGCACACGATAAACGTCTACGTTCTATCATTCTAAATCTTCAAGACTTAGATGATGTTAATTGCCCTATGTGTGGCCTTTCTTAGATCCATGGACAAATGAACGGTAAGAGACCGTCTTGACAACATGGACTAAATTGACACTACTTGTTTTTGCGGACACTTATCAATGGGTGAAATGAACTAACGCTATAATATTGTTATGTGTCGATTTCAAAGTTGAAACAATAAGTTACCTAGACATATGTACGTAAAATAATTGGGAAGGAAACTAACAATGAACAAAGACATGAAAACCGATTAACAACGGTACGGTAAAATTTACTCAGTTTTATAATTCATACAAATTTCAAATGGCAAAAATATACAATTACAACGCCGTTTCTCAAGGTATAACTGTTGGAATAATGGGAAAGAAAGTGTGTTTTGCACCGATATTACTCTCATTTTCTTACGAAAATATGCACTCTGCAGTTATCACGAGGAGTGACATTTACCCGTGAGAGAAGGGAAAGGTTTGGATAAATCTTGCTAGGATGTTCGTTATGCATATTTAGGGAGAAGGTGTAGAGAATCACTGCCAGTTTTCTCGGATTCTTTAATATGATGTTTGCTACAATTTTGCAAACTTATTGCGACCGGTATGAAATTTCGTATACTTGAATTTAAATAACGTTCAAAGCAGTCTCAAGGAAACCTTACTCATTAACTCACTGGGTACTCGGCTTAGTAATTGGTTATTTCAGTACTGCGGAGGTTATGGTTGAAGAACATTCACATGGGTGAACACAAGATGTCGTTGTCTTGCTGGCTGGTAGTTTGAAGAGTTGATATTTTGTAAACAATTCCTAGTTATGATGGTTGATTGTTGGATATGTATACCCTAACTGCTCACACAAAATTTTCTTCTTTGCAAATAGACAGATGATTACTTAAGCCTGGGGAAAAATGATCGTCTTACAGTCATGTAGATGTCTGATTGTTTGTGATCCAGTAATTGCTTCGAAAATACGCATTAGTATGATCACTTGCATCTGGGACGAGACAAAAACGGTTTCTTTTATCAATGGGTTTTCCTACTGCCGTCATTTAACCCTTTCCACTTCTGGCAAATCTGTCTTCCTTTTCAGTCTCTCCTTACCACATTGGAGCTTCTCCTTCCTCTAGACTGTCTGCATGGTTGTTCTGTCTATCTAGTTGTAGTTTGTCATGATAGTCAACAATCAGCATGCACGTGTGTTGTTGGTGTGTTCCGTTTACTTTTGCCTTTCTATACCAAATATCATGCTGCTCTGTAGAGAGTTGACCTTGTGCATTCTCAGCAAACAGTATTTCTATGTTGAATTTCTCACAGTTATACTTGCCAATCAGGAAATAGTTTTGTCTTAATGCAATTCAAACACATTTTCCATTGTGCAGCACTCAGGCACATCTGTCTCAAACAACTTCTCATTATTTATTTCGCAGGTATGTCAGTCCCAAGAGAGTTCTTATTGACAATGAAGCAGTAGTCAAGCATTTTGTTCTCTAACCAGTTCCCACTGGTCATAGTGCAGTACTGAGGCTTACCTCTCAGAAGAGTTCTCGCTGTCCATTTTGAAGCAATCGGAGATGTCAGGCTCACAAACCAGTTTCGATTGGACATTGTGCATTTGTCCGATTATCTTTTTAGTTGGAGAAACTATAAGTATTAAATCTGTGTCGGGTGATGACACATGGTGGTAAAACAGCGACACGATCATTTTCAAACTCGTGTAAGAAACTCGTTTCAAACTCTGCTGAAGTCAGAGTCAATTGATCGCTTACGACTATGTCATGCAGACTGCTGTGTGGCATGTACCACTTTATCACTGCTCCATGTAAAACCTAATTAAACTATTGATTCGTTGCTTGTAACCGAAAAACACGTATGAATATAAACGTTATGTTGTCATGGTTTTCATTCAATGAGTGTTTCAGCTCAGCTGTGAACCTAATGGTTATAGAAAGACTGACCTTCTAGGAAACAAGTAAAGATTTGTGCTCGCAAACCGCGTTAGGAGCCAAAACATGACATGAATACTGTTCTGGAAGATGCCCGTTTGAAGGATACAGGGCCACAGGACTTGTAAGGTATCGACTGTTTGGGGTTTGTTTGAAGTTTGTCAGTGAGTTAATTATACATGTGCGATTTTTGTATTCCAACAACGATACAGCCAGTTACGCTTGTTTCGGGCATCTCAGAACGAAGAAAGTCATTTGGGCTTTGGTGCAATGACGAAAGACTATGAAAATGGAATTCGATGTGTAAGGATCTCTTGCAAAAAGGATTTTCCTTGGCTTTTAGTGTCGCTACTGAAGCCTTTGTGTGCCAAGCACAGTTAATGAAGTTCTTACATCCGATCAACCAGATTAAGTTGAGTATTATGTCTCACATGGTTTCGACCTTCGACGAGACTTTTCTGTTTACAATAATTAATTTATCCGAGAAAGAGTTCTTCATTTTCTCCATACTTATTTCATTCATCTAAATAAGTAGCAATTTCCACCATGATGTATTCACTTTGTATTTCTTGCAGCGCCTTGATCTAAAGTTGGTAGAGAACACGGGGATTCCCTTTGCCAGCAGTAAACAAGCCACAGACCCTATTATTTGACGCAAGTTTACGACAGCCGTAAAATATGATTTGAAAGATAAACCACAATCCCATTGTTTTTTTCATCCCAGGGGTTTAAAGAACGTCAAGAGCGTACAGCTGTGAGGCGGTACTAAGGAGGAGATTAAGTTGCACTTTCAGCGTTTTATGCTGTTATACGACGAACATTAGGTTGATGTAGGATGACAATGATGTTTTTGGCACACGTGTCTCCAGAATAAGTGGAATCATCAAGCAATGAACAGTGGCCACCAATTACCATCCAGACTCAATGACGCACGTATATTGCTTCGATAAGAACTGCTATATTTCCAGGATTTTCATTTATGTCCATTGTGGACAATTGTATAATGAAGTCATAACTTTAACAAAAGCAGTTGGATGTGCTTAAAGTTAAGATCAGCTTTCGATTATGGCTCCGAAATTGGAAATTATATAGAATTTTGTGCATGAAGTTTTCTGAAAATAGAACCATTAAATTCAGATAATGCTCGCGTGAATCAATAAACCTGCTTCAGCAATTAACACGATTATACTCCACGTTTTACCCGACATTTTACCGCTCGCCTTTTTGTAATGAAGATGTGACTTGTTTTCAATTTGGTCTGATTGTATTTCATCATTGGATTTAAATCTTGACGATCAGTTCCTAAATCTGTTGTTGGGTTTCTAATCGCCAAAAGTACTCATTTGTTTTTATGACCGCAACATGCTTGTATTAGATCCTGCACTTCAGCCAGTCCGCGATACCATGGAAACAGGGTGACGTAAAAGCAACCCAAAATATAGTTATGTCCGTAAAATAATTAGGTCTGCACCTGCTAAGCATCTTTTTTAAGTCAACAGTTCATTCTCCTTTTACTGACGAAATATTTGGATGACTACATGAAACAGAAATATCTAGTAACTTTTTGCTTAGTATTCACATAGTCTTTTCAAAAAGCATCTTCATTTCACGGAGACTACAAAAAAGAACTGAGCGTATTATGACACCATATATATCAACACGCACAGAGTTACTTAGATATATCTTCGTTTTAATCTCTCTGTTTTTTTACAACACTCGGGGGAATATACATAAGCTTTCAAATGATTTCGTCACATATAGGTCGTGGCCACCCTCAGCTTGGTTGCAGCCCCGAGGAGCTTTGTGAACAGCGAAGATCAAAGTAGAGATTGAACCTTCGTCTAAAATGTGTTATGTTATAGATACATTAAGCAAATAGATCCATCTGCATCAAACGTAAGGGATAGGTATGTTATATATTTTAATACTGTCTGCATCACAACCCACACAGTGTAGATGTAATTGCAGAAATAGTCGACAAACACGTTGCGCATAGATATAGATTGAAAGCACGCTAAATTTCAAACTTTAATATGTCAAAGTATCTGATACCTTTTCACGTAAATGTGACGCGTCGTTTGAAACTTAATTCCACTTTTTTTCATGTATGACTTAAGAAAAACATCATCACATATTGATAGTCCTGGAGAATGAACATATATACACAGTATATTGTTTCGTGATCCAAACTTTTGCGCTTACCGAAAAATAAATTGAACATTATCTTGTCTTTACACAAATATCTAACATCTAACGGACTCAGTACCAGGCACGTTGTGTTTTCCAAATTTCGTAATAAGCTTCATAATATAAGCATATAAGACCATTATGTCTGCGTGTCTGCGAGCGAGCTTGCGTGTGTATAATGCGAATTGTTTCCTTAATGTCAAGCTGCAACTTTCAGCTGTAAATTGTTCCATGTCATTAACTGTATATAGGGAGAAGGCAGCAATGAGTGTTTTGAGCGGATGCTCAAATGGTCATCTATATATTTCTTTTCAAGGGGCCCGGATACAGCCTGTACCCAGGCCAAAGGAGCTGACCTTGTCCCTTTCTATAAAACCATTGAAATTTATTTATTTCAGTGAATTCTCTGCCAATTTCGACACAAGTGTGATTGATAATCAGAGACATCGTAGCAAATATTCGGACTTCGATTACGACATGTCGTGCTTGTATTCGAAGTACAAAGACGCTCGACTTCTGTCTCTCTTTGGTACGTTACAATCTATTAACTGACATTGGGACAGTACCTTGGTTTACTGGTTATCTTCATTTGGTTAATTCACCAAATGATCTTGGTGGGTCCTGGGGCGGTGGAGTAGCCTAATGGTTAAAGCATTCGCTCGTCACGTCGTGGCACGGGTTCGATTCCCTACATGTGTAGAATGTGTGAAGCCCGTTCTGGTGTCACCTGTCGTTATATTGCTGCAATATTGCTAAAAGCGGCGTAAAACCCAACTCACTCACTCACTCACTGGGTGAGTTCCAACTAGACAGGTATCCGAGGAGAAGTCTGGTGATGAACCAAACCAGCCTTGCTGTGGCAGGATCTCCTGAACCCGTTCTGCTGCATTTTGCATTTTAATTTGTACAATAACAAAAGTATTGTCTTAAGTATTCCACTGATCTGTATTTAAATTACTTGACATTTTCAAATTACTTGACATTGAGATGGACAGTTTCAAAATCTCGGTGACGTAATCATACCTAAATACAACCTCGGCAAATTTACACTTTAGAGGCATACATGACTTCTTTGTTCATGAAGAAATCACAATCATATATTACGTTGTTCACACATTATATACTATAAATAATTACTTATATACGCTAAGTAATTACATTATCATTACTAGCCATTAACTTTGAAGTACAAGACGACGATCTTACTTCACATCAAATGCAATTAAATGAAGAAAAGCAATATTTTACCTTGAGCGAACAGAAGAACTAATTAATGGACTTGCATTTGGTCAAATGCGAATAGCTACATAATGAATGACCGTGTACAGTAATCGCTAAGCATCAGTTCCAACAGTCAAACGCAAAACGGAATAATCTGTCACTGCAAGTGTTAAGAGAAAAACGCGTCATTGCAGTACTTATGTTAAACCAGATCCGTTCGGACGGAACACAGGATTGGGTACAAAAACGAAAAGTGATTTTTCATGTAACGTCAAAGTACTTAATAACCAGTTTACCCTTAGGTTTGGTCGTTGCCATCATGCCATCATTGATCTGTTTCAGGTCACTGAAGTTGTGGAAGAGAGTATATATAGAATTTGCAAAACTGACGCCAATGTTACTTTCTCAGTACCACTTTACATTTATTTAACCCTGCCAATTTCAGTATTCGAATTTAGAGCATGTTAGTATGAAGGTAATTACATCTGAATTAACACCGACATGTATCCGTAAGTTATGTAATTACGAAAGTAGATGATGTATCTATATATATAATTCATTCTTTTGCAAACGGGATTTTGTTATTTTGTCGAGAGCATATTCCTTATGAGATATACATGTCCGTACCTATGGGATATGTGAATGTTTTTCGACTCGTTCTCAAAATGTGAATGATCAGGGTCACAATATGCCTCAGTAAAGTTTTTTTAAAGTTTTATGGTAGACAAGCGTTGAAATGTGATGCATCAGTGTCAGAACTGAAGCTCCAGTTTGGCAGGGGTACCCAAATATGACACAGTGTTGTGACTATGGGCCGACCAGTCCCGCTCACAACAAGTACCATCCTTTAACGTCTTTTAGTAAAAGGCAGTTGGTGTTTAAACCATCGACTTTACAGGCAGCCGCTCCCTTCAATCGGCCACGGTGGTTCTACTTGAAGAGGTTGGAAGTTCTATTAAGAACATAACTCATAGTGGTTGAAGACTAGATGGTCGTTTTAAATCGTTGCATATTTAAGAAGCATACGAGCTTTAGGACCGTAGAATTTGCATTGACTGTTATTGATTCCTCTAGGAATGGAACAGACAAATATTTCACCGCAAACAGACAAGGACAAGCAATGACGTGGGGTTTTTTTTGTTTTTTATCGATTTCTTTTGATTGCAATTCGAACAACTTCCAAACAGAGATTTGACCAAAAAAAGAAGCCAATTGCGTGTGGTTATTTGCGGTTAAATTTGTCGCATCTTGTTTCTTTGGGCATGTTAAATACTACAATTTGGGGATTTCGGAGATGTTGAACTTTATCCACCGTAATAACCACCTTACGCCTTAACCGTTCCATCCGTTTGGTATTTTATAAATAACTTATTTGACGTTCTGTTAAATGTTAAAAGTTACCTTCATCTCTTTTCTTCACAAAATATATTATTTAGAATTGTATCTGTTTTGTTAAATAAAAGCATAAGGATTTGTTATTGAGAAACACTGACCAGATTTCTTAATTCAAATTTAATATAAAGGTCTATTTATGAGATACAAGCTTCTAATCGGTTATTGAGAAACAGTAATCAGATGTCATATTATAATACTTCTATGAAGGTCCATACATAACATTAAAGATTAAGTATTTGTTATTGATGAAACAAATGATCAAATTACTATTTGTAATACATACCAGGGAACTGTTTGCAAAACAAAGTACATTTATATTAATCAAGTCACGATATTTAAAGACTACTTTGGATTCTAATTATATTTTAACCGCAGCACAAACTTTCTTGTATTGGTGTGATTTTACTACCCAATATTAATATGATATCCAGAGCTATCTGAAGCCGATACATAGAGAAACATACAGAGGAGAAAAGACATATTTTCAGCACTTTGTACCGTATTATCTTTTTGAAAGGGACGGAAATACTTTGTGGTCAGGATGTGAAATTGGGTATTCAAGATTATTTCACTACTCATGACGTCCTTGGAGAGGCGTGGGTGGCTACTTGTGTTAACGCACTGAGATACCCTTCCTTTGTTTAACGTGAATAACTCAACCACATTATACTGACTCCAAGCGCACCAGCCGCTGTTGTATCCATCAACCCGAGGCAAGCTAACAGCAACAATATTATAACAACCTTTGGTTTGACTTAGCCAAGTAATCGAACCACCCACCTTAGCCCCTCCAGACAGATAAACTATTCATTACACATCGAGACAACAGACTTCTTCTTAGGGAAGTGGTATTCCTATTATGTACGTGTGGTCGAGTCGTGTAAGACGTGGTAAACGGTAAACCTTTATGTCATTACCTGGATCACTCAATTGCCGCATCTGGGTAATGAGCTGAATATCTGAACAATTACCTGTTGACGCCGGAGCAAGCCAACATGTAAAATTAAATATCAAGTTTGTAAGGTGGTCATAACATCGCTTGGAACGCCATTCCAGTTATATCTCGTAATGTCTGCTTGAACGTTAGGCTTTCACAGGGTTCCTACTTTCTTGAAAATGAAAGGGACAAAATCAGTTTCCATACTTTTAAGAAGACCACATACAGATATTGGATGAGTCTGACTACATGTATATTGCAAGCATGTGTTATGAATCACTTTCAAATAGTGAAGATGACGTTTACTGTTCGTGAAATGCAACACGTCACAAACACATACGTTGTCAACTGCTCACGAGAAAGGAATATATGGTGTAAGTTGAAATAGGCATTTTGATCGGACATCATATTTGACAGCCTGTACATTTCGGAAATGCCCTCCTCATGTCTACCGTAACACTTATAAAACCTTTACTGATGCCTTGAATGTTGTAACCTTGAACAAACAAGGAAACTAAGCAAGGGTCCCGTGACACTCTCTGAAAATGTGCTGGAGAGAGCATGCCAGATAATACTTCAATCTGTGTGAAATGAATTCACCAATGTCTTTAGCAGCAGGACTATTTCTTCACATAAGTGAAAGCATGCGTCTAAATTATGAAAAATGGTATGTTCTAGTGGGTAAATCAGTGTAAGGTAACTGACTTTTCGACTATTATTGAACGATATTAGATCATGGAGCTTGTAACATGAATGTGGTGTGACAGAATGATGTTTCCCAGAGATCCCGTTTTAATGTGATCATGAATTCGAAACCTAATGCGTATTTGATGCTACTTATTACTTGACGTTGACGTCGTTCGATGTATCCTTAGATCTAAAGCGTTAACAGTAAAGTATGTATTTGGTTCGTCTGTAAATCATTTCGTGCAGCAAATGTACAGCACATTTGTATTTATAAACCGTCAACGCCGGAGTATAACCAATTTCGATGACCTGCTGAAATATATTCCTTTGGACGAAAAGGGCAAACTGCTGTGAATGAATCACTGAAAAGTCAGTCATGCTCTCGTTAAAAAAAGGGTTAGATCCGTTTTCTCCAGCATACCACAGACACGTGTTTATCCGTATGGAGTTTTGCAGATATTGTCTAATGGCATATTTTGTTCTGTTTTATTACAGTAGTTATTTGACATGGCCCTTCATTTGTATATTTCAATCATCCGCTATGATTCAGTACATGCTCACCTGAAGAAGCAAAATTGTGTCTGCACCAACTTGTAGGTAGTATCACAGACAAAGATAAGATATGACATCATTTTCTATTGCAGATATTTCATGCTTTATATAAGACTGTGATGTATAAAACAAAGAATGATTGTGCTGATTTTAGACCAGATGTGTACATGTACAGTCTCTTCGTAATGTATGTAAAATTTCAAATTTGACAGGAAACTACATCATGTTTTAAAAAAAGAAATGTAGATCTAAAGGACATTTTAATCACCAAATAAAATATCATTTTAACGTCTGTTGTGTAATATTTGTGTACTTGATCTATAAAACACGTTTGTGAGTTATTTCCATAATGCTATATACTAGATTCTCTTCAGGCACTAGATTGTCGTTTAAGGCGCGGTGCATTTGTGTCTCTTTTGAGTACCAGAATCCTACTCTCGTAGGATTGGTTCACAAACCAACCATATTTTCCCCGAAAGCTTCACTTCACTGGGAAATATGGTATTAGCTTTTGCTAAAGTGTCTGACACATGTACAGGTTTCGTAACACAGTGTCTGATTAGAAAAGTCTTTCGTTGACGATTAAATTCGTTGCGTTCGCCTAACCCAAATCCATGTCTGCATATATTTTACAAACTAAGTCAGTCTCAGCATATCTCCTGGCAACTCAAAGTCTTCAGATTTTCTTATCCTAATCATCGACATCCATAACTTAAACTAGAGGCAAATAGACAAACAATGGTTTCCTAATTCTTTATTAAACAGAGATGGGCTTATAGTGTCGTTCGCAAACTGTGCCTACATCCAAAAGCTGCTGATTCAAATGCGTTTCATCAGTACATATCGATTTCTTCGAACATATGCCTACTCGTTTTCTGCTAATGAGGACGGCCAGGTTGAAACCCACAAATATCCATTTAATTGGACAGGAAACGAACACATCCGTTGTGTTAAACGCATACACCGGTAACCGGTATACTGATAAATGAAAATATCCGAGTATTCGAGACACAAAATGATACTGGTTAGTGTATACTCCCTTTGAACGAACAAGGTCGATAACTGCGTTACTAGACAAGACTCTAGTTGATAGTACCTGGTACGTTTATCCTGTCATTAATAGTGGCTCATCAGTATCAGTGAAAGATGCGGCACACATACTGTATGTGGTAGACAGGACGACCTAATCTGAGCGCCATCATGACATTTAGATATTCTAAAGATTTCTGAAGCATATGTATGATGGGCGTACACACAAAACTAGATATGAGCTTTTTGCTGACTAGATTTTCGAAACTGATATAATTCCAAAACAATCTGTAGGAATGTGATCAGAAGTGTTCATTTTACTGATAACTAACTGCTTCATTTTAAACAAAAACAAATGAAGAACGATTAAAAGATTGAGTTGTTCTATATGGAACTTGAGACTGTTGTATCAAACAACAGAAAATATTTGACCAAAGCTGAATTCCAAAGGTACATGGATATAGGTCAAACAGTCAAGTCATTTGTGAATTGACATCTTGGTCCATACATGAAAGTATTAATAATACATGCATATTTATATTGCTCGTATCCATCCTACAAATTGTGGTCGTGGCCCTAGGCAGTTATTACCCCTGTTAATGACAGACTGAGCTCCCTTGAGAGTGTCCGAAACAATCTGGCTTTTAGGAGCTAAATGCTCGGCATTAAACAGGGAAGTATCCATTTTCTACTTGTTGAACTGACGCTACTTTGCCAGTGTATTTAGTCAAAAGAGGCTATGTCGTCCCTTGCGCTACGAATTCTCACAAGGTAATACGGGACAAATAATTCATATCTACATGTATGCATCAACTGTAAATTGTTAAAAGAAATAACGTGGAATTGACTTCCACTTTTCACTAATTCGATCCAGATGTCGTGTTAAATTGGCGATATGAAATTACCCTTCCAAAACTCAGTTGCCTAACTGAATCAGTCTCACCTGGGCTGCTTATTAGTTGTAGAGGTAATCCTTACACCTGTGAAAATACAATTGCCAAGTGTTCACAAGGACGCCAATCCTCTTGGTGGAAATGAAAGCTTATGCCATTTGCTCGCAACTCATATGTGTATAATATATTTTCGAACACTAAAATATATCAAAATAACGCAAGGTTTCTTCAGATATCTCTTTCACAGTCACACATTTCCACACGTATGTAGTCTTATTAAAACACTAAAGGAAATGAAACACTCATTCGTTTTGTGTTATCGTAGAAGAAACGTCGTATACTGTGTCATCAACTGAGACAGCAGTCGGGTTTCCAACGCGGTTCTGGAAGGTATCTACTAATCTGATTTTATCTGACTGCAAGTGAGTGTTACCTCCACAATTGACAAAAGAGACTGATCAACGTTTCACACATAAGATAAATAGGTCTCATTAGCTCTTATACCTCGTGGGTAGTTCGCGCCTCTGATTCCTGATGTCACCGCTGATCCTGTGTAATTGGCACTGAACCCCCTGGCATGCTGATCAAGATGCGAACCGATAATAGCTGCTGGAGTCTTTTTTTATCATGAGACCATGTATATAGTGAGATGTAAAAGCCAATTATGATTTACTTAAGGTGGAAGAAATTTCATCTGCCCGTATTGAAGGAGTTCGGCAAAAGCTGTGCAATACCTAACGGGTCGTATATCGCAGCTGCATGACAGCTTTAGCTGAGGCCATCTTAGGATCGGCTGGAGATAATATCATTAGGTCGGCTTGCCTGGCTTCTTAAATGGACATTTGAGTGTCTAACAGTTGCCAAATGTCATGTGTGCTATTAGAATTACACATCACACGTCACCTTTACGTCTCTTTACACCTCTTCACGCCTGCGCATCTCGTTTGAAGTAATTGTTCTGCTTTGGAATTGTCATTACCATGGCAAGTGATGATTGTTCTGGTACCACACAAAGCATACCTTCAGACGTTTATCTAAATCATGGTGAAAAAGAAAATAGTGTACCTTTATATATATATACAGAATTCTTGTTATTCATCAAATCTGTTCACTTTGCTACTCGATAGTTTTCTCTTTTCCAAGCCGGTTACTCACGACATGCCAGAGTTGTCCTGTGATCCTGGTTTTGTATTCAAGACTTAGAAATGCTCTATAGCATAGCGAATTGCCTTAGAACAGGGGGCACAGGTAATGCATATATAAGGCGAAGGTGACGTATAATTCTTGTAATCCAATTCCAGTATCCTGTCTTTACTTTCACTGACCATTGATTTAAAAGGTTGTTCCTCTTGTCAAGTTACAGGGAACAACGTGAGCAAGATATCAGTAATCTAACGAAAACATGTATTCTATACTGCGCATTTCCTCGATTCTTTCACAATATTTGATTAACCAAGCATGGGCTGTTGTGATAAAAACACTTATGAGACTCTTTTCCAATTGAAAATGTGTTCACTTTCGTGTTTCCGCCCCAACATGAAACTGATTTTTTTCCCTTTTGGCCTTTTAGCTGAAATAAACCGTCCTAATATTTTTAGTTATTTCCTTTCATCGTGTT
This sequence comes from Haliotis laevigata, assembly GCA_008038995.1. Classification (NCBI taxonomy): domain Eukaryota; kingdom Metazoa; phylum Mollusca; class Gastropoda; order Lepetellida; family Haliotidae; genus Haliotis; species Haliotis laevigata. The sequence goes on along the minus strand of VKKT01001752.1, from coordinate 111,710 downwards.
GCTTATAAAACTGTTTTGGTAAGCCTCAGCTGTTCCACCTAAAGAGGGCTGGTTTAAGAAGATCGTTTCAACAGTGAACGTTTACATGTGCATGTGAATATTTTTTTAAATTCTAAGATGATTCGCCAAAAGATCAGTTTTGTCAACTGTAATCTTTCTTTCGATAAAGCACATTTCTTAATGACGTCATGGTGCTCAAATTACATCTCACGTGATCAAAGGTATCCATGATAACATCGCTCTTTCGTTGATTTTAAGCAAAATGGTGTATCCAGTTTCAGGTGAATCAGCCTAGCATTATTAATTTGCTAACTATGAGAATAGTATTTCCGGGGAGGAAATATGGACAGATGTTTTCATGGAGGCGAATGTCCTTGGAATTACGGTTGTTTCTCGTCACAGGCATGAGCAATCATTTAAGAGTTAATTCATAACCACATATACACCAGCTGTTCAGTGAATGGCATTTAGCGACATGCTGTGGTCAAACAAAACGAGAACTGTCACTTTTCTTTCGCCATGTTCGTCCTAGACCGACACCATATCACGCCGTTTTAAGTCAGTTCAAGTCGGTTAGGTATCATCAGTGCCACAAGGCGTACTGTTTCAAGGCTTGCAATTACTGCACTCTCCTAACATCAGTTGTTGAGAAGAAGTTACAACTTTTACGACAGAAGAACACACAACATCGGCTGTTTGCTTGTGTTGGCTCTGTTGACATGAGTCATCGGTCAGATTAACCCTAGACGACCCGTATACCAAGTTTAAGTTCATTGGGATCAATTTTAGAGCGGCATTTCCACTGAATTCTTCACAAATAAATGTCGTGAACGAATTCGAACTTTTCATTGCTATGAGGTGGCAGGTTTCAAGAAAAGAGGTTTAATTCTATGAAAGAGAATTGTGAAATGTGTTCAAAGAAAACCTCTTGTGAATTCTATGATCACTGATATTACGCAGACACTGAAATCTGTTAACGATCAACCCCAATGGCATATAAGTGATAACAGTAATTCCGTGTACATCGTAACAGTTGGCCTCGATGTTTTCCCTGAATGTGTTTCAGTGCAGTCGACAAATATTCGCTGATCAAAAGAACTGATTTTCTGAATAAAGATGCAACTTAAGGAAAATCATGAAAGTGAAGACCTTTCCTAAAAGCCACTCCTGAGGCATATATCGATTCTTGCCCATTCAGTAAAATATACTGCCTTAACTCAGAAAGCGGATTCCAGTATATAATCCCTGTTGATCAGCAGTAATTCAATCGCAATTCTACTGTCCCACAAGTGAGTATATTAGCCGCATTTTATGACATCAAATCCATATTATGAACGTGCATTGTTGTACCAAGAGCACGAATATATAATCCTACTATTTTATACATTCGTCCAGCTGTCTATTATAAGAAAGAGGATTATTGTGTACCAATAATCCTTTATTACAGTCTTACTTCTGGGGCATACTTTCCCCGACACGAAGTCAGTAACCTCTGCGCAAAGGAAGACTTATGTTTGATCCCCTCGACAGAGGGAGTCCATCCTAGTGAAGAACAGAAACACGAGAACACTCGGATTTGGAAACATGTTAAAGCTTTTCATTCATCAAGAAGGATCTCAGCTGTATCTTTGTCAAATTCAGAGCATATCCCCAGGCTATTCCTTCAAAACGGATTACAACGACAGAAAATACCATCATTCTTCAGGTAGCAAATGGAAGAACAGTACAGCCTGACGGAACATTATAGAAGAATGCGTTGTATACGGGGGCGTGGCGTACAAACATTGTGCCATCGTTGGAGCAGGATACGATCGCCTTTTCGAATACATTGTAACTGCCAGTGGTATCGTCACTGTTTGATCGAGATTCTTTAACACATGATTGAGGATCTGCAATAGAGTCTGTTTGAGATGATATTTGTCATGTTGATAGAAAGGCGAGAATGTCTTGATGCCAAATTGTTTATTTTGAAGAACACGGCGTTTCGGGGTATATTCTTAGTCGTTCATCAGCCGATTGAAAATAACGAGGAAACACACATAGCTATATAAGTATATGTGAAACGACAACAATGATTTGATGACAAGGGAAGACACAAGTTAATTGGCGTTGATTGGTTATGGCACTAGAGAAATAGAAGCCAGGGATTAATCCAGCAAGCAATGATTAGAAAACAATGGTGTCACTTAACAATGGAAGAAGGTGGTTAATGGCACTGATCGGTAAAGGCAATCAACAAACCAAATAATTATCAAAGAACAAAATAAATGCAATGTTTACTTTGATGTATATTATATGGCAGTAGAAACTGTCAAATAACTCACAGTCGACTGAGTCTAGGATGTTGTGATCTTAACTGGGACAAATTTCAAATCCGGTCTGCTCTTGTGGGCACCAAACTGAAAATATATAACATTTTGTCTTTACTTGTGCTAAATATAGTGAAATCAGAAGACATGCCTTCTTTTACATCTAGAATATGATCTAGAAACTATCTCATGTGGTAACAATGTTTTATGCTAAAATGTTGAAATGGATAATTATTTTAAAATCTGTTCATCACTTCACAACTAAAAGCAATCGATTTGTAAATGGTTTAAACATATTTTTATTTCGCCAAAGCAGAAACCTAGATAGGCGAACAAGCCTAGTGGCTTATATAAACGACGCTCCAGTACATTGTTCCAATAGCTGGATACATAAATGAGATACTTTGACAACAAAAGAATAATACTGAGACAAAATAACAGATATATGATTGAGTAATGAATTTGTTCGTTATGGTGTTGGTTATGCCTAGCAACGAAAAGAGCTGCCGCAGAAAATCAAGTTATATCAAACTTGTCGTAAATTGAATATATGTGTAGAGGTGATAATCACTGAAAGCTGTTACTTTTTAAATGAACTGGTGTAATGTCACTATTTGTTGAGTTATTCAATGCGCCGCTGCCGTATAAAGTAAGTTTAACATCGTATCCTTGAATATAAAAATACACAGACGGTGTTCTTACATTTTGATTGTTTCGAAATGTAAAAAGGTAATGAATAACGTGTTCGTTATAATGACCACATGAACACTTGAATGTGTCCGATATATGTCGATGTATCTGTCTGCGTTCAGATCACTACAGCCGAGCTTGAGGCGACAATGGATGATTTGACAGAATCTAGTCCCAAAATTTAAATCAAAGTTATTGTGAGTTTCTGTTTGGTTTATCATGGTTTTAGATCACTACAGCCGAGCTTGAGGCGACAATGGATGATTTGACAAGATCTAGTTTCAAAATTTAAATCAAAGTAATTGTGAGTTTCTGTTTGGTTTATCATGATTTTAAATTGAGTCAGGGAAATAGCGCTAACAGCTTCATCGGGCAAAACATTCCACGACATAATCGCGCTCGGTAAAAATGATTCTATATCGTTGCATACAGTTGATAGTTTGAACGGAAGTACTATTTCTAAGATTATAATTGCGGCTGTTTATAATTGCGGCTGCTGTAATATGATCGTCTATTATAGCATATATTGATGTATCATCGGCAAAAAGGCGGATGTTACTGTCTGTACATTCTACAATGTCATTAATATAAAGAATGAAGAGAATCATGATAATTGAATTGTTATGTTGCTGCGGTGGTATTTATATAAGAATTAAATGCTTGTATACCAACCCAGGTTTCAGAAAATAAATATGTTTAAACCAATAAACAAACCGAAGCCAGGACTTAATCCAGGCATAAATAGTCCTGTGTGTGATAAGCCAGTTAACTAAGATATCCATCGGCAATTAAGTTTCGTCAGAAAACTGTGGGCTTTTATGTTTAAAAGTTATATTAAAGACAACCGAGAATGAACTACTGAGCACCGAATACAACTCGCCTTTTACAGAATATCTCATTTCTTATTTTTAACTTAGATACTGTTAACTGAAAACCAAACATATAATTACTATCAACTGTGAGGTATTGTTAATTTTGTCCCTCGACGTCAGTGTAGCTTTGAGTCATTCTTACTGTGTCTCTCTTCATGTAACCTTCAGGTCCACAGAAATACTGCAAAAACCGTCTATGAAGCTGATATTAGGCTGAATGATGTAAATGTTCACATCGCGCTCTCCACTTGTGTCCACTCTCTACATGTAGTGTCTCTCATTGAATGAAATTACCAAATCAATAATCTCGTATCTCCACCAATTCCCTTGATGCATTTGTGATGCACTTAGATTTATTAGTGTAACCATTATGTTTCAAATATTTAAAGTTATGCCAAGATCCCATTATCATTCAGTGACATTTTTACAATGATGTAAATGTGTAAGAAATTACCGTTCAAAATGCATCACTAAACAATCAAGAACAGATCTTACATTTAATTATACTATTTGTTACAGAACAAATCGCAAACTTGACCCATCTTGCACACAGAATCGTTATTCGCTGGAGCAAACGTTATGCCAGCATGTGGGTTTTGTTTTTTCTTACACACCCGTGGGTGAGAAACCCATGTGAGAAAACTGGTATCACACATAT
>VKKT01001750.1:218647-229843 GCA_008038995.1 Haliotis laevigata | reverse complement strand
TTAGTCAGGATATGGCTGAAATATTGCCGATGTGACTTAAAATCTTAACTCACTCACTCACTATCATTTCAGCAGCTGTCGGTTGCCGAGGTTGAAAGCGTTCGTCAGGTCAAAACCCCGGTGTTCGATTCCCCACATGGGTACGATATGTGAAGTCCATTTCTGGTCTTTCCCGCCGAGATATTGCTGGAACATTGCTAAAAGCGGAATAAAACAAAACGCACTCACTCAGCATCTCTACCGTTTATGTCAGCATTTCACATTTATAGGTACAGCCGAGGATGCTCTTTCTATGTAGATGTCAAAGACCGCCTTGCAATCCTTGCTGGAATAATGAAATCAGCGCAGTGCATTCCAGGCATCAGCAAGGTGTCGAAAACTTATGATTTTCATGTTGGGGCAGTTTGTTTTAAACGTGACGCCCAAGTGTCAAAAGTAATCATGAGTGAGTGAGTTTAGTTTTACGCTGCACTCAGCAATATTACAGTTATATGGCGGCAGTCTGTAAATAATGGAGTCTGGGCCAGACAAATCCAGTGATGAACAGCATGGGCATCGATCTATACAATTGGGAACCGATGACATGTTTCAACGAGACTGACCACCCGATTACCGTTAGTCGCCTCTTACGACAAGCATGTGTTACTGAAAATAAATTCTAACCTGGATCTGCACGGGTGACAAAAATAATAATCCTCATGTTGATTTGTACCATATGTCCAGATGAAGGCTTGCTTTTCATGTGTTTAGGATAGTGACACCGTTAGGGCAGGATACACTCACCATGTTACGAACACTTAGTACCATTACTAACTGAAAGTGAATCATAAACACGTCGAATAAAGTCGAAACAGCAGCGAAATTGTGTTCATAGTAATGGAAATGTGTATGTTTCTATTATTATTTTCCGGTTTTGCTTTTAGACAACAGTATTGTTATTGGAGAACACCCATGCTTTTGGGTATTACCAAAGTGGTAAACGACGGAGACATGCATTCCCTGATGCAACTGGAACTCGGTTCAAACTCACTCACTCAACCATGACGCTCTTGGAGTCGATGCTTCAATACATATATCTTCCCCGGAGTTATTGTTCAAACTGTTTGAACAAACTGATTAATTTACTGAAACATATTCCTCTTTTATGGTATATTCACCAGTATTTGACAAGTTGACTACTGGCGCATGGCCTTTTGGGGCACCGTGATCCAGTTTGAATATATATCACTCAGACATTATCCCCATAAAGGTGAACCAGGTTTAGTCGCAACAGTATAACCCTCATATTAATGGTCTCTACTGTCACTATGTTACAAACTGAAAAACTAACGGATAACGCGAAGCGGGATTTGGTTTAAAGTTGTGCTCAGAGTTATTGTACAATATAGCGACTGTGTGCATATGCGTGCGTGTGACCGTGCGCTTGTTGTAATCCGGACAAATGGTGGATCGACTGTGCCAGCTCACTGCGATACCATACAGACTCATACTTCCAGGCGACCAGTCCTTGTTTTAGCCCCTCAATGGAGATCGCCACGCAGGGTAAAAGCGTTCGTCGTTTAACCTATATGGCACTAACGTCCTTTCGCTATCCAGACAGACACTCTATCCACCAGACCACGGAAGCAGTTCAATGTATAAAGCCTGTGCGTTGATGAACGTGATTTATACGTGAAATGTTTTTAATCTGTCAATTTTTATCGTTCTTATACGGCTACAACATTCCAGTTAGATTTACATTTCACTCATGCTTGTCTTCATTATGGTATATATACGGTGTCACATGGCCCCACCATGGAAAACCTCTTTGTCATCACATGCAAATTGGCATATGTACCTTCGGATTAATTTGCGATGCTTTGCATCACGCAGACGACCTGAATCACATTGAACTGTTTGACTTGGTTTCGGTTCAGCAGATAAATTAGCTCTTCAAATGCACTGTATCTGTAGACAGATGTAGGATCGATTTTAATGCGATTAGACGGAAAGGCGTGTGTTTTACAGCAGCTGTTATAGTTCAACGTGCCTAATATTGTAAAAAGACTACTTACCAAACCGTTTTAACTTTTTAGTGAGTACTTCAAAGATGAAGTACTTGGTGCCCTAATTCCTACCAGTATTAATCCTGATACAACTACAGAGAGGTAACTTAACAAAGTGAAATGAAAACCGCGTGCGCTTGTCAGGTTTGACTGACAGAGATGGTAAAGTCCCTTTTCAAACCTTCGACAGCTTCAAAACATCCTACGGGGTCTTTACGTGTGGCTTCCCGCAAACACGTATTTACAGCTAAAGCTTTTAATGTAATGCTTTCCCCGAGATGTTTTTCAAGAAATCCCTATCAATATATGATGACCATTCAAGCTGTCCAACCAGCTTGATGCCACGTCCAAAAAATGGCATGCCGTACTTTCAATAGATAAGTCTTGCTTTCAGAGTGATGGAGGTTTGAAACATTTAAACATATTACTGCCTCGGGTCGAACTTTCCTGTCAGTTGCTCCATCAAAAAATATGAAAGACGAAATTTTCTTGAAAGCCAGCGTTTTAAACGAAGCCAACTTGTAGCTCTAATGGTTCTGTGGTTGAAATAATGAGACGACTCTTACACTCCCTCGGGGCACTCATTACACGATGAGCTCGGCGTTTGGGTGCCATGATATTCTTTTGCCGTGAATGAGGGAGTCTCGGCGGAAGACGGCAGCCAATAAGTCACACGCTCAAGGCAGCACGGAGCTGTGTTGTAAGAAGATCGCACATTCAAAACCAGATTATACAGAACACAGACAATGACAGTGTCACCAATCAGAACGGATACTTCAAGACAGGAAATAAACATCAGCTATGCCAAATAAATGTAATACGACACTGACGAGAAAGGATGCTCATTCAAAACTCCTGCTTTATTTTTCGACGTTAATGATTTTATAAAATGAGCGTATGTTACATTTACCGTACTGTATGCGGCCATGGCACGGTACTTGGAACGAAAACTGTTTTAATAGCAGATCATTAGATGAAGTTCTTTTTGCACTGAATAATAATGTCTGAAGTTTTAAAGGTGATCATCGTTCGCAGTTTCTTTACATGCTATGTTACAAAGAGGGCTGGTGTAGTGGAATGTCTCACCATCTTGTGATTCTAAATACACTGAATGTAAAAAAAATGCATTTACCATGCATTTCTTAATGAAATGACCTGACATTCAGGAACATATGGGGTGTCATTTGGTGAAAGTTGGAAGAGGTCGTGGGGAGCACATCCTCTGATTCCAAGACCTCACCTACTCCTGAGAGTAAAATTATGATGGTGAGGATGTGAACATGCAAGTCTCAAGTTTCCAGCAAAGTTTTGGTAGTGTCCCTACCGTTACCATATGTACAAGAGTGATATGTTTTTCACGTGTTTTCTCTGGTATGCTGCAATCATCCGGCCATGGAACACGACTTATTGAAAACGTCAATTTCTGTTAAATGATAATGAAGCATACAACTTTATTGATAAAAGCTTCTTCTTTATTGACTCACCAACTTCTAGAATGCCGATCAAACAAGTCTTTAAAATGAACACAGTTAAATCAGATAAAACTTTAGTCAATCATTATTTCAGTACTGAGGAAGCCATAGGCCTATAGTACATTTCATATATACAATTTTCTTATCAACATGGCTTGATAAATGAAAACCACCACATTTTTAATTACGAATTCATTTGAAGAATTCAATAGAGACGAACATTTATCAATTGATGGATGGACAAAATAGAGTTCTTTGATATTTATTTTTTACGTACAGTATTATATGCTGGGCATAGTAGAAGAACTGATATTCGTATTCTATAACAGTATTATTACAACATCTACATGTTCTATCCTCTCTTTTGATATTGATAAACCTACCTTTTTCAATTAATAAATCGTGAAAGGAACAACGGAAACGAGCTAAAGCTATTCTTAACATCAACACATGATAAATAACGTTTAGTATAACTGTGTGTTTTGAAAAATTGAGTAATAATTACATTTTGTAGCTACTGAAATTGTTTCCAACCGTTTTTGCTGGTAAATATCTTTTACTCTTTGAGTGAATGTATTTAGTAACAATGACGAACATTCAAAGTTTTGTTCATACCATAACTGATTAAATCCAGTTGAAAAAAGTAGGTGTTATCCAATTCGTTTTACCTTCTTTGTCATATAGTAACATCACATTATAGCATTTTTTCGGTAAATGGTAGGGTAGCATACTTTATAAACTTGTCCAATATTTAATCGGCCTGATTTGTGAAGATATGATGAGCGGTTATCTGCCACATTCCCCATATACCGTAAAATTTCATGTGCTCATCTTTACCCCGAGAAATTTCTTGCAGGCAAATAAATGTACCTATTTGATTTCTATGGAATCAAATTATTTAAATCCCCATATTTCCGAACCATACAGTCGAATCGGTTTGAAAAAAGGATGTTAAACTTTAATCCCCGAGTATTTTAATATTTCACAATATACCTATCAATACCTTTCGTGCTTGACCAGATGCATATTTTTAGTCAGATTTAACATGAAGTTAATCTGAAATTGCTGAAGACCACATTACATAAACCTCTTCAACTGACGTGATGGCGTGCCAGTCGTGACGTGGTCGTCGACAGGGAAGGTTCAGAACGGCCGAAATACTTGTCGCCGAGAATGGATGATATGGGCACTGAGTCGCTTTGTACATTATACAATTTGAAGATGAAGGTATCATATTAAAAGAGGATGCAAACGGGGAGGTTTTGCGTTGATTGGTAACGTTCTGCTGCCTTTGCTAGGCTAATTGTTAGTTTGACAAGTTCGCTCTACTACTTTTGTTGTAGAAATAGTCAGAAATAAGGCAGCCACATCATGGCCCTTGTGCGCAGTGGAATCTGGATCACGCGAATCACTAAGGAAAACGTTTTCCTGTTTGGCTTTACGCTTAAGAGGTGTCATCGGGGACTTCAGTTGTGGTTTCCTTCTTGCTGCTCTTGTGCTTTCTTTTTATAAAATCTTATACTCAGATTAACGCAGGAAACTTTTGTGCTTTTACTTTAATCTTCTGGTATCATTCCTATTTGAGTGAGAGAGTCCAAATCATCATATACCAGGAATAGGTTGGTTTGTTGGTTTATTGTTTAAAGGCACCAGCTATATGGAGGCTGTCCATAAATATTCGAGTCTGGACCAGGCAGTCCAGTGATCAACAGCATGGACATCGATCTACACAACTTGGATACGATGACATGTGTCTACCAACTCAGCGATCATGACCACCCGATGCCGTTAGTCGCCTCATACGACAAGCATGGGTTGCTGAAGACCATTTCTAACCCGGATCTTTACAGGTACAGGAATAGGACCATTGTCTTTGCCTTCAGCTGAAGTCTATGAATAAGGATTTTTGTCACCAACATTGTTTTTCAGAGATGCCCGTCATGACGACTGGAAATCTGTAATTGTGTTGTATTCCTGTAATATTTTATGCAAACTGTGTTTCAGATTTCATGTCCATAAACGTAAAGTAACAACACATCTGTCAGTTACCTTGAGCATGTGGGTCAAATGTAACATAGGACGTAGCGTAATAATTGACTTTCGTTTTTGTGTGTTGTTTAACGCCACACTCCAGATATATGGCGGAACTGACGTAATAGATTGCGTAATCACGTAATAACGTGAATATTGGTGCACTGTGTGCTGTAGTCGACAGCTATTTCTATGAGTTTCTTGAGAGGCATATAAAATTCTAAAAGTTGGTATTCAAGTATAAGACAAAATACTGAATATTTTGTCGTGTTAGCTATTCCTCATCTCAAGTGAACAAATACAATAGTTATAACGTATATTACATGACTGTTCATAATGTATACTTTCTTTAGTTCTTGGGTATAATTTTACGGCCTGTCAGGCTCTAAAGTAGATGGAAATCATGTTGAAGCCCATGAGTACAGTCAGGTTGTTGATGAAAACACATACAAGTCAGTTGACAGGACGGGGCTTATGACATTACACAGCAGTACAGCTAGTTCACTCTACTTCTATGCGTTTCATATTGTAGCAGGAAAACCACATTTACATTAAGAAACGAAAGGAATTAGAATTGATATCAGTTATTACCTAAGGAAGGATAACAATATATGGATGAACAACTTCTTTATTACAGTGAGAGCGACGGTTCGGAGTAGGTTCTAACACCGTTTTATCAAGCTAGTGAGCTGTTACCTGCCTATAGTTATTATATGAAATGTGTTATGGTTAACTTTGAGTTAAGGGATATGCACGTAGACTCACATATCAGTAGCACAAATATTTACTATTATAAAGAGAAATCCAGTTATATTATAAAACAAAGATGATCAAAATAATAATAAATAAATTATAATAAAAATGGTCATTTATAATGCGACTGAATCCACTCACTTGTGCATGCTCATGGCGCTATAACAGAATCAGAGGATCATATACAGTTGATATATATGGTAGGTTTGAAGAGTTAGTAATAGGTGCTCATGAAGACATAGGTTTTCAAGCGAGATTTGCAACTTGCGACAGAATCAGAAAGCTTAATGCTGACAGGTAGAGAGTTCCACAAACATGGAACTGCGTGTCGGAAAGATTGCTTGCCGAATGAAGCTAAGACTTCATCAGGAGCTGATTCTGGGATCGAAGTTTTGCGGTTGGGGTGTATTCCGTGATGAAATTCTTGAGATAAGCTGGTGCAAGATTTTGTAGAAACTTGTAGACAATTCAGAGGGCCACCCAATACGAGATGTAATAGGAAGCCAATAATAAAATCACGTGTTTGACTTTTTCTGTAATCATATTTTTACATAAAATTATCCATTTTAACAAAATTTCTGCAAGTAATCAAACTATTTTTCAAATTAGGAAGCGAAGTCCATGTGAGACTTTACAGTGAATCTCTCATCAAACCAGTTCCAATAATCTCAGTCCTCATCTTTTAAAAACCGTTTTCAAGCATCCCAGACAGCGGGTTTCAAAGTGATAACAGACACCCAGACCACGAAACCATGAAGCGGAAGGTCTATTATGATAGAATTGATTTTTAAATAGCTGCATCGTTTAAATTCTTATTAGGAGCGTTCAAACGAACGATGTCGCTTTTGCATGAGACAAAACAGTAACGGGCAAGGTAATGTAATCATAGTAAATCAAATCTAAATGACCGAAGTGCGTCAGAGGTTTGGTGTCGGTTTAATGGATACTTATTTGATGTTCCTACTAACTCGCAGAATTTGCTTTTACATTGGTTGACCGACAGCAGAATCTTCGTAAACGATCCTTTTGTTTCCTTCTTTATTGTCTTCACTACACACGCATAATACCCACGCAACCCATTTTACGGTTATCCGACACATAACATACAACGCTTCCATTACAGATGCCTGCTCGTCGTACTAACTTAAAACATAAGCTGTTCCGTTTCGAAATAATGTATACCAGACTTATGGATCCTAGGGTATAAATAACTATACAAATGAGGGATCAGATCAAACATTAAAATTTATTGTAATATATTTGCAAGATCATAAAGTTTGGTTTTATCCGATAAAAGATCCCGTTGTGGTGTCGCCTGTCTAAGTGTGGGGATTGTCCGTGTTTTAGTGGAGTATTATCGGCTCTACCTAAAACCTTTGTCTCCTACATTTGTTACAAACCAGTGGGGCGGTGGTTAAAGCGTTAACTCGTCACATCGAAGACCTGGGTTCGATTCTCCACATGGGTACAACGTGTGAAGTTAATGTCTGGTGTCCCAGCCCTGATATTGCTGGAATATTGCTAAAAGCGGCGTAAAACTAAACTCACTCACTACAAACTAGTCAGCTGCATTATCTGGTATTCACGTTACATTACAGTTACAATCGTGGTTTACTTATTTTAGTTCTCATTTGGCAGCTTTATCAATAGTCATGCTGGACGAGGTGAGATCTTGCATTGCACGATTGCATTGCACGAGTATTCAATGTCACTATACTGAGGTATTACACCTATGTTTCTTACAGGATGCACCCGTGAAGATCCGGGTTAGAACTGGTCTTCAGTAACCCATGCTTGTCTTCAGAGGCGACTGACGGGATCTGGTGGTCAGGCTCGCTGACCTGGTAGACACATGTCATCGGTTCCCAATTGCGCAGAGCGATGTTCATGATGTTGATCACTAAATTGTCTTGTCCACACTCGACAGATAGCTGGAATATTGCTACGTGCGGCGTTGAACAGCAAACCAACCAGTCTGCGTTGGTTACAAAGAGTTTTCTGCCAAATCAGAGAGAATGATTGGTATCCACCTTTTCCTGAAAATACGTATATGACCCCGTGGTAAGGAATGATCCTCAGCGAAACATTATGTCGTTAGAGGCGACTAAGGGGAACGGCTGGTCTGGCTCGCTTATTTAGTTATTCCAATTGCGTAGATCGATGTTCAGTCACTGGATTGTCTAGACCGACTCGATTATTTATATACGTACCAGTAATTTAACTGGTACATTTCTCAGTGCAGCGTTTAACAAAAAGAACCAAACAATACACAAACTAGGAAGAAAGTGTTTTTATGGATGAAGGAGTAAGGATAAACTCGGAAACGTTGTGTTCCTAAATAGTTGACCTCCATCAAAACTCTCTTCCTTGTGTGTATCACTTCTAAATGCCATTCATAGACCTAACAAACAAACAACATTTTGTTATGATGCGACGTCTCGGTATGGATCCTTATACTATTGTCAGGCAAGAGAGAAGCTGCGACGGTGAACCTCATACGTGACTTTAGAGGCGAGATATTTTACTAGCGCCTCTATCAACAAGAGACCAAACGCTCTAACCACCACACCACAGAGGCGGCGAGACAATATTGGTGAGTGAGTAGGAACTTGTCGTCACATCGGCAATATTGCAGCCATATCGTGACGAGAGACGATATTGGAACTGGTTTCGTTCACGTGACATACTTTGGGAACGTTTTAATACTTTCATTAACACTGGCATATACAAATACACCGAGTGACTGATTTATAATGAAACGTCACATCGGCATTTTTTCAGCCATACAGCGACGAGACCAAGTTCACATATATTTACACATCCATTATTGACACAAACGTTTTGTGTATACATTTTGACATCATAATATTATTTACAATATATAACACGGGCTGAAGCAGTTTTATTCCAAATGCATTGAAATGGCAAAAGTCACGGTGGTGCATTTTGAAAGGGGCGATGAATGTATTCCGAGCTTTACACAGAAGCATTTGACCTTGAGACAATGAAATAATTCTTATTTCAGCACGACGACAGTCTACATCCATACAATTTCGCCAATATTGTTGGAGGGATTCTATCACATTGTTAAAGAAGTTTGGCTGGACGAAAACGTTGTTCAAAGTTGCAATGGTACAAAATGGATCCCAAGTAGAACTTTCTTCACAGATGTAAGTCTATCGGATCCTGATAAAATAGGTGCTGAAGGAGTTAAAGACACGCTCATGGATTGTAGCCATGTTAATGACGGATTTGTGTGATGGTGCATGGTACTGGTGGGAGGGAATATAATATCTCGGCTTAAACCGCCTCATGGTGTTATTCCATACCATACTTGACTCAAAACTGTAGCTTTACTTTGCTCTGATTATTATCTTGTCACTTGGACGATAGGCTGCTTTGACATATCAGAACATGGAGGCCGTTATCTTTCCGGGTTCGATGAAATCTTGGCGATTGTCAAATGCACCCAACGTTTAAATTGTCGCTTGGGTGTGATGGGTACCGGTTTCATCCATGGTCTCAGATCGTTGCAACCTATCCGTTCTATTCTTTATTAGGCTCATAACTTATAAACAACACGTGCGTGCGTGCGTGCGTGCGTATGTATGTATATATGTATGTATTAACGTATCTGCATTTGTAATTCATGTGGGTGGTACACGCTTGACAATGAGTCATGTGTTTGTATGTAATATTACTGAACGTCAATATACGAATGTCAAATGAATTTCGAGCGTAACAATTCATGACGGCTGACGAATGCAAAAAATGACATTATTAGTGTTGCCTGACTCCCAAAGGCTACAAGCATATTTTTAGCAAACAAGCTATATACACCTACAGAAACAGAATACATTTGACATTTTCACTCCTATTTTCACTTTAATAACTACAGGTGTATTTTTGGATAATTACCAGTAATACAATGATACAAGCCCTATAAGACATGCATGCGGCTAAGACGTCTACAGGCGCGCCCGATGAATGAATACTGCATAACTAATCAACTCAGAGTTTTCTTTTCAAGTCACTTCCTGAGTGGCTCTGACGAGGACAGTGTCCTAAGGCTATATAATACCTTCCCTCATTTGTCCATCCAAATGAAGAGAGAAGTTGAATTACGTTGGTACAAGGTCCCGAAGCATTATTACGCAATGAATCCTTCCCATGAGAAATATTTTTTCAACGTCTACAAAACTAGCCATGATGGGAGGCTAAGATGAGAGGATTAAAGCGAGTGGGCGAGTTAAAATTTAAAGTAGCATCGGCAGTATTTCAGCTGTATAATTACTTAAAAGGATGTATCTACTTGATATTGTTGTACGGAAATAGTAGCACAGTCTGATTACATAATACCAATCTAGGCAAGAAAGTCAACTAGATTATCACATAATGATAACATTACAGCAATATTCCAGCAGTATCACGGAAGGGAAACCAGGAAGATGCTTCACAAATTGTACACTTTTATTTCTTGGTTACCCCACTAGATTATCACAGAGTTGTATTCAATACCAGCATATGACTATGAAGTTACAGGTCAAAACATGATAAAAACAGGGTATATTTCGCTAGCAGTGAAAGACAGGCCAGCATACTTGGAACCATTAAGAGTGGATCATAACATCCGCAAACGCATACATGAATATACATGGTTGATGACAGTTAAACACTGCAATTAAAAGGTTTTTTTCTGGCATAAATTAATTTTTTGTCGACTTAGATAACGATTAACGAACTTTGTTGATGCCCTCACAAACGTCAATGATTGACTTGAAAAAGTATCCATCCACAACTGGCAGAGATTCAAATGAAACAAAGAACTGGTTGTGGTATCCAGGATGTTACTGTTTATATTTTGGGCAAATCCTATATTTTGCCAGTGAGGTACC
>VKKT01001750.1:133192-145965 GCA_008038995.1 Haliotis laevigata | reverse complement strand
TTCATCGCGTTATTTTTCAACTTTATAAGTTGAATTTGCATTTTTGACGCTTTTTTTCGGTACGTCCATACCGAAAGGTATCAGAATCTGCAAAGTTGTGTTTTACGTTGCATGTGACCTTTAAAAAATACTGTACAATTTCATGTTTATTCTCATGCAAATCACCATAAAATTATATAAATTGTTCTTATGTGGAACTTTATTGAAGGAGTGACAATTCAAATTTAAGATCTGATTTTGTTGTTACCTTGTTTGCTTGTTGAATTTTGTTTCAGTTGATGACTGAATTCTTCCTTTGAGATTTCACTATTTCTAACTTCTGTTAACGTTCTATAAAGGGTTGCCCAATCTTTAAACAAAACCTTCTCCAAGACAAGACACGTGTTGACATTAGCTTCTAATGTTTTTTTAAGTTTACCGAAGTTGAATAAACCTATGATACCAAGGATGAGACATCAATATGTGCTTGATGTCATAACTATTGCAAGGTGAACGTTGAAACGAACCCCAAAAGCTGTGCTGAAACGGGAAAATTAAGTAAGTAAAAGAGATTGAACACATTTTTAAAAAAATGGAGAGTGTTAACGTTTGTTCCTTATGGAGGCCGCAGGCCCATATACAGTTGTGATTTGGTGCTGGATTTTCTGTAGATTAACATTCCAATTGTAACAATGTCTGTCGCTTCACATATTCATAATTGAATTGACAAATCTGTTAACATTTTCATGTTTTGAAATCAGAAGGATTTTAAATGTGCACCCATTTGTGTTGTTATAGACAGCACAAGCACCATTAGCATTATACGTCGTGTCCGATGATCGAATTTCCTATACGTCTATCTTTATCAGTTAAATTAAGAAATTTCTTGAAATTCTTTCAACATAATCAGGTATCCGGTGTAAAATTTTCCGAATGAGACAATGTCAAAGAGTATTTATTGTGCTTGAAAACACCTCCCTTTGTTTTTGTGATGCATAGTGTACAATGTTTCCCCTTGAATAATAGAAATAAGAATCGAAAGCCGAAAAGAAAATACCTAGTCTGGGGAACATTATATTTAATAAAAAACTGACGTATCTTAAATACCAAATAATAGACTCCAGTCAGACAGAATGTTGCGAGCCTCTGTGCACGTCCCCAGCCCTGCTCTGCTCGCTTCCTATTTGATCCATGAAGATCCGGGTTAGAATTGATGTTCGGCAACCCATGCTTGTCGTAAGAGGCGAATAACGGCATCGGGTGGTCAGACTCGCTGACTTGGTTGACGCATAAATTGACTACACACCACGTATGTACAACGTACAGCCATGCATCAGCAAAAGATATGAATCGTCGACTCATTTGACATAATGATATCACCCAGCATCGAACCACGCAAATTCTATGAGGTACAAGAAAAGTTACGCGGCGCCTTCGTGTTGCCGCTTAATATCTATGGTCCCAAACACTTCCACATGAGTGAAATAACTAAGATACAAAACCAAAGTTAGAACTTTTCGCCAAACACATACATGCATGAAAGGGGGGGCTGGTCCATTTATTTGGTTAATATCATTTATTTCAAAAGGATGATACAAAACGGCGTTAACTACCTGGAGGAGCATTCAAATGCCCTCTCTACAGAACAGAACAGAACTTTATTGCTTTTCAGGCCGTAAAAAAACGGCATATGAAGATCACAATGATTGTATACATTTCGGTGACAGGGCTGATAGTCTGAATATAACATACACATAATAAATAGTAGTACATAGTACATAGGACGCTTCTCTGCAACTCGTGAACACAGCTTATGCCCACGTTTGCAGAAACGTGTTGAACGAACAACGTGTATAAGGATGGGATGAAATTTCACGGAGGAGGCAACGCGAGGCTGTATAAACACATTGTACACATTGTTAAATTCCTAACTGGTATGTTTGCTGGTGATATCATGATTGGCTGGTATGACGAAGACCTGTGGCCAGGAAGTCTCCCCCAGAGAGAGAATCCGGTTCACAGGATCCCATCTGACGCTGTCCCAGCTGATGAAACACTTGCACTATAGAGTGGTCAAGATGCCATCCCATATGATCCAGTGTGAGTCGAAGATCGAATCCACGCTCACCCACTTGGACTGAACGTAATTTGATGTTGAGCGTAAGAAATATAACAAAAATGTATTTCAAAAGGATAATAATATATTGAAGACATACCAAATTCCAGTACGATACATTTTTTCCCAAACTGAATGATGACAATAAAACTTCACTTGAAGAATGTAATGTGGAAACACATCTCACCAAAGCACATATGTGATTCTGTAATAAGCTTCAATATAAACCGTCAAACCTCACAGTCACGTTGTTGTAGCCTTAAATGAATTGTCAGGGTAGAGCTGTAATACACTTTAATCGATATATTGTGTAACTGAATTACTCCTGGAACCTGCAAACAGAGTAACCCTTATGAAGAAAAGTTTGTTAACCCTGTGAGAATATCAACCTTATTCTTTCTTCAAATCAATAAAAAGTTCTTTTCGCAAACAAGGACAGAGATGTTTAGCTAAGGAAGCACCACATTGTAATCTATATTTGGTTGTCTGTCTCAAACAGTTCCTGGTCTTCTATCTCAGAACTCCACGGTGTCCTCCGTTCTTTACGGTTTGATTATGTCTCGTTTGATGGATTAGCTATCGCATATTTAATGGTGTAAACTCGCCTGACTGACAAACGTATACAATGACTTCAAGTACGGTTTATGTAATGGTAGATCAAATAGAAATAACCTGTGAAGTATTTACTTGACTTTGGGTTCGTTTTACGTGTCAATTTACGAACCCATCTGTCTTCACTGAAAAGGCAGATCTATCAGGTTTGTTGTGATGGATGCGTAAAACTCGTGACTTAAACTAAGCCTCCTGTTTCTGTCATGAGCCCATAATATACCGACACCAGGGGCAATAGCGCAGTTGTGTGAGTATAATTATTTGATGTTGACAAAGGCTATGACATAACCAGTCTACAAAGATTCACTGACGTCATCCATACATTTCCCCACCTTCCAGCTCGTTTTATGTCCAGATACAGACACCAAACGCCACTCAATAATAGATAGATAGGGTAGACATAGTAAAAATAGACTCATGTAGGGAGCCTAATTTCAATACCAGTAATCAATCGTCCGACTGATGCTACTGATGAAACCCAAGTTGACTGCTTGGAAATACTGTTCAGTAATAAAAACTATATATCATGTATTCCTAAAAGTAGAAAATTGGCCGTCAGCCGTGAGAACTTCGTAGAGATTGGTCTTCAGTAACCCATCCTTGTCCTAAGAGGCGACTATCGGGATCGGGTGGTGAGGCTCGCTAACTTGGTTGACACGTGTCATCGTATCCGAATTGCGTAGTCAATGCTCATTTCTCATCTACTGATTGAACTGTAATAATGTGACTTCTAGCTTCTAAAGCACCATTGAGCAGTTGCATATAGCTGGAAATAGGGGCTATACAAAGCAAATATTATTATTTTTTATTTATACTTCTGATTACTGGATTGTCTGGTCCAGACGCGATTATTTACAGACCACCGCCATATAGCTGGAACATTGCTGAGTGCGGCGTTAAACAACAATCAATCAATCTTTTTTACAATATATGACACAGACTACTACTGTATATCTGAATAGTCACGTCAATAACATTTTAAAAAAAGTATGCCTCGAATAGGGTGAAAAATACTTTAAATTATGAGTCACTAGACCTGATGCTAATCGTGTAGCAGTCCTGGAAACTGACATTTACAATTGCGACGCATTTTGTTGAAATCTGTTCCAAAAGGTAATCGAGAGTGGTATTCTTTTGCGTTAACGTATATTTAATCGCTTCATTAAAGACTTTATGTAATGTAAAAATGATGAAATGAAGCATTGAGTTACCGTATATGAATAGACCGAATATGTGATATGTATCTATATTTTTCAATAAAATGCCTCTTCCTTCTGCACTGGAACCAGTCTCTAGTTATGGCTAAACATTTGTAACAGTTCCCTTCATTAATCGAGTAAATGAACACAAATAACAGATAAATATGTTTCGAGAATGATTGAAGTCTGACCAGCTAGACACCAATATTGGCGTATATTAGGAACTAAGTACTCAACGTCAGATGGTCGTTCCGGAAGCGTATTGTGTTCTTTTGTCTCGTCCGTGGGGTTACGAATACATCACTGTCGTAATATAAGCTAATACTCGAGTCTGGAACAAGATTTATTAGTACTCGATAGTGCAATCAGTGTATTCACAGACGCGTCTTACAAATGGAAACATCGGGCGAGAAGACATAATTATACTCTAGATTATTCAACAAATCAATTTTGGCCTTCCTGACTGCTCCAATTAACGTTTTTGCAAACAAATAACGGCTTAATAGAAATTTGATATTTTTTTGAATGAGTTACCCTTTCCCAGTTGTGCCAAGTATGTATGTGAATACTATTGCAAGTCCCCATGGCCTGTTAGACTTGGTCGAACTGGTGCCATGTTGGTAGCGAGAGGCGATTAAAATGAAGACCGAGCCATTGTAACTGATGATTCTATAATTTTTGAGTCCGGAGGCGTGGATCGTTTAACATGCTACTAATTTCAGGTTTGTCTGTCCAGACATGATCATTTGCGGGCTGCCGTGGTAGAGCAATGGAATTGTTTTAGAGTCAACCAAATCTCTTTCACTCACTCAGTTGTCAAACCCGATTTAGCAATTGTACTCCAGCAGTGATAGCAGATAGGTGCAGCATATTAATACATGTAAGTATTGCACCTCTGTATCTTCAAGAACTCCTCTCTCCTTACATGCCAACAAGAAGACTGCGTTCACCATCGTGGAACCTGTAATCATTTGGCTGCAAGTCTTACCTGACATAGGTCAAATGGAATTACTTTCCTGATGAACTTAAGCTGTCTCTAACCCTTGAAAACTACAAAACTGTCTGTGTCAATTGACTTCATTAATGCTTTATTCATTGTTAGCGTTATGAGCACACCTGGAGTGGAGTTTGGCGCTATTTAAATGTATCGTGTATGTAAGAATGGCCAAATTTATTTCAAAGCAATTGATGGAGTACGTTGATTGTATCTTGTCTCGATCTAGTATATCACTGTAAGGCAACGGATGGCTTCATATGTTTCAGTGTTTAAGCATGTTGTACTTTGTAACATTAAAAATACAACGTCCATGCCAGAGGTCGATCAGATGCTATTTCAGACGTAAAAATCCAGCTTGGGTCCATGAAGGTTGCAAACGCACCGTAAGTGCCCATAGTTCCTAGCATGGTGACTTACCTACAGTTGCTGGTGATCTCCAGCCCGTTTTTATATTGTATTGTGACTATTGTTCATAATATTTGTTTCATTTTAAAGTTACATGATAGTTTAATTCTTTGTCTGTTATAATCTAGTTGTGTTACTGTCATTCGTCGACAGGTATTATAATTAAATTAAGTTTATTATGAATTAATAACTTTTAAAAGTCACGATATGGCTAAAATATTGCTAACGTGACAATAAATCTTCACTCCCTCAGACGTAAAACTGTGGTAAAAAAAATTCTAATTGATCGCAAAAAATCACTGTTGTCACAAAGTGTTAGCATAGAAAGTAAGCGTCATCCACTCACATTCCGGTGCCGAAGTCGTACACTACCCCTGCCATATGACGACGACCTGGAAGCAATTTAAATCGGCCAGCTGCAGGCAATCTAGTCATAAGATAACTGACATACAGATTTTGAACTAAGAGGTATGTACAGACGCCGATTTTGCTGCTTCAAAGCAAACCCTTAAGGGATACATGTATGTAAAGAAACATAACTACTAAATCAATCTGACGTTTGATTTATTTTGATAAAAAATCTACGTTTATTTGAAGAACGATTTTGACTGACTAAATTACACAGGTGCGAGTTGGAAACGTGATATCCTTTTTGTCAGCATAATTTAATTGTTCTTCGTTGTGTAGAATACAACAGTGAGATCAGAAGACGAGTTATGTTTATAAGTGACTTCATAAGAGGCCACAGCACAAACTTAGAGGGTTCTTGAACTATTATCAAAGGGCAATATGAAACCACATTGTGCTACTTGACGTTTGAGATACCCTTGCTGATATCTTCATGAATAAGGATTTTACACTAGAAATTGTAAGTCCCCATGGTCCCTAATATGGTGACCTACCTACAGTTGCTGGTGATCTCCAGCCCGTTTTTATATTGTATTGTGACTATTGTCCATAATATTTGTTAAACTTTCATTTTAAAGTTACATGATAGTTTAATTCTTTGTCTGTTATAATCTATTTGTTTTACTGTCATTCATCGACAGGTATTATAATCAAATTACGTTTATTATGAATTAATAACTTTCTAAAGTCACGATATGGCTAAAATATTGCTAACGTGACTGTAAATCTTCACTCTCCAGCCGTAAAACTGTGCCTAATTGATCGCAGAAAATCATTGTTGTCACAAAGTGTTAGCATAAAGAGTAAGCATGCCCGGTCCTACCTGTAGCGTCACCCACTCACATTTCAGTGCCGAAGTCGTACACTACCCCTGCCATATGACGACGACCTGGACCAATTTAAATCGGCCAGCTGCAGGCAATCTAGTCATAAGATAACTGACATACAGATTTTGAACTAAGAGGTATGTACAGACGCCGATTTTGCTGCTTCAAAGCAAACCCTTAAGGGATACATGTATGTAAAGAAACATAACTACTAAATCAATCTGACGTTTGATTTATTTGATAAAAAATCCACTTTCATTTGAAGAACGATTTTGACTGACTCAATTACACGGGTGCGAGTTGGAAACGTGATATCCTTTTTGTCAGCATAATTTAATTGTTCTTCTTTGTGTAGAATACAACAGTGAGATCAGAAGACGAGTTATTTTTATTAGTGACTTCATAAGAGGTCACACCACCAACCTAGAGGGTTCTTGAACTATTATCAAAGGGCAATTTGAAACAACATTGTGCTACTTGACGTTTGAGATACCCTTGCTGATATCTTTATGAATAACGATTTTACACTAGACATTGTTAGCTGCACATTCAGACAGAAATGGCATTTGATCGAAACATATAAAGATAAGTAGGAAACAGTGAATAGGTGCAGACAAGTCACATACATCTTTGACTGAATTAACGATTGATGGCTCCTGTTAGTCAATGATGTGTCGATCGGTCTCGAGAAATCACATTTGTATGTTTTGTGTTATTCACTGAACATGCTAGTGCCACATTCACGATACGACCAATGGGCTACAAGTACATAGAGGTCTTTGTAGTTGTCATATGTAAGTTTCTCATCATAACCAAAGAATACGACTGCTATGGTAACCGCTTCATCTACTGAGACTTCTGTACCGGCGAAAAGAACAGGTTGTGTAGAGAAGCTGTGTGTTTAAGTGGCTACACAAGGTGATATGATGACATCTTTGAATGTCGTTTGTCTCTCTACAGATGCACCAATGACCAAAACAATGTGATCACAAGACGGTTGCCTTTGTTCATGCAAACGGCACAGGTTACTGCAGGTGGAAATGGTGGGCGTTTGAATCTCAAGCAAACTCACAGTTAATAGTCACGTATTTTACAGTCGCATCATTTACTTCCTGGTAAGGCTTACCGATTTTGGACAAGTTACTACATGTAAACTACAACGGTCTATATCGAAATGTTTCCTGTATAAGCAGAACTTTTACTGCATTAATGTCGATATCTACATTTACATCTTTAAGATACTGGGGTGGTATTGTATGCTGTAGAGGTACTATCGTGTAACGTAATAAAATGCGTTCAAAACTCAAAATGCATGTGCAGAAAGATTCACTTTCCTTTCAACAAGAAAAACAAAGAAAGAATGAATCTAGTTGGCGTTGGACATTTGATCATAAGCACACCTCGCCGAATCCGGGATGGTCTTGGGAATAGAGATGGATTCACACGATACTTATGAGTGTGACTGTTCATGGTAAATATGGCGTGATTGACAGTGGGGCACTTTGGCCAATGATCTAAGAACATTTATCGTCATCTTATCTTCTACGAATAATACAAATCGCAGATGTCCCTGTCACACTGGTAAACTATTGATCTCATTGAAAACATAAAATAGCAATTGCTGTGACATCTGTTTATTGAATATGCCTTACTTTTTAATACTATATATAGAGCAACTTATTCTATTTGTACGTTGTATTATATTTGTCATGTTGGCACTGGTAAACTATTGTTCATACGTTATTCCTCCTTAACACATTATTGTTGAGAAATGAACACATTTTCAAGATATATGATTGTATGCACATTGTGTAATCGTAACACGTGTTGCGTCATCGACCAATTATAAACAAGAAGTTGTCTGTCACAGATGTGGACTCTTGTTTATCATCCACTCCATGTCGACGTCTTGATTTCAGCCATGATGTCGAGGGGGACGTGGAAGCCTTCAAACGCTGAAACACAGCAATTATGTAGTCTTAATACCAACGTTAACAAGTACAACATCAGTGCGGCCAAACCCTTTTCGTAGTCATGAGATGTCTGTGCCAAAAGCAAGGTCTATGTTTTGCTGATACAGTTGCAAAGCTAGTTTATTGTTCACCTGAAAAAGGTAAAGTTGGGTAGCTTAGTTGTAAAAGCGTTCGCTAGTCACGCCAAAGATCCGGGTTCGATTCCCCACATGGATACCATGTGTTAAGCCCACTTTTAGTGTCCCCAGCCGTGATATTGCTGGAATACTGCTATGAGCGGCGTAAAACTAAACTCATTCGCTCCTCTTACAACATTGGGACAATCATGGTACAAATGTAAATGGGATCGGACGTCAAATATTGGTCAGTATTGCGTGAAAAAAATGTCTTTCATACGTCCACCATAAATATTCCTGAAAGCTTTTCGGGATTATTGACTGCTATAACCTTGATCAAGCAAGTTATTTGCTATTTGCAAGTTATTAGATAAATCAGTATCATTTTCAAGACGATTGGGAAAAAGAAAGCAGCATTAACAAAAGTAACTGATGCTCAGCATTGACAAATAAATTATGTCGATCTTCATATTTAATGGAGGTAAGAAAACATGAGTGTATGACCGTACGTTTTATGTATACACTTACTAATTGGGCGTTACGCAATAGTGTTTATAATAATTCTTCATATGCAATTAATATTTTAGAGATATGGATATCCTCCTATTACTGTTGCAAACTGACAAAAAAACATACCGGTAGGAATGCACATACCTTGGGTAACCTCTTCTGTATGTCAAAACAAACATTAAGAAATTCCATTCACCATTGTCTTAGCATGGAGTCAATATTATATCATAATAGCGAAGAAACAGTTTCCATAATCATACAAAATATATCATACAAATCTTTAACATAATCCACCAACAGATATTGTGACTGTACAAACCTGAGACAGGGAACCTTCCATGTTGAGTATTTGTATTGCCATGTTTACTGGAACGGGGACAACTGACCCCAGGGCAATGATCCAGCCGAAGACGATGGCAGTCTGCGGATACTCGTACCCTCCGTATCTTGGAGGAGTGTAGGACGTCAGTGTCAATACCAAAGCAGCCTGAAGAGATACGGTACTTACATCCCAAAATATAAAAATACCACATCGTGTCATGCAGAGGTATCGGGTTACACTTTGCTGATGGCATATTTACGAAAATAATGAATTTACATTTCTTTCGCTAATCGTGCGACATATGCCATTGAAGTGATAATAACTCAATGCAATTCACTGTGCAGAGTTGTGTCCCTTGGGCCCGCCAGAGATCTATGATCACGGGTTCAAATCGTTGTTCGAAACGAGACCAGCATCACGTCGGACATTCATTCCATAACAAAAACGACACGCCGTGTTATAACAGTAACACTGACAAATGCTGTTTTAAATTCACTCATTTGTTCACTATTTAAGCATGTTGAAACATCAGCTGGAAGTAGTATTATCTCCAATGCCACAATGCCCTATGAGTGTTTTAGTATACATTATGAAATATGTAAGATCAAACCACCTACAGACATTACAACAGGGGTAATGATGAAACAGGACACTTTGTAGATTACAGGAAGACGTTTCCCAGTCATCATTTCCACATCAGCTGAGAAACGTTCAGCACCTGGGAAATACATCCATGAAAGGTTACATCTACTAAAGACGACACCCCAAGTAAACTATACAAAGATAACATTTATAAGCATGAAATGCAACGTCATGCATTTCGTCCTTGTGTACCTGACAAGGCATCTGTAACACTTGCTATAATTATGATTACATTTTCCAAGTAAGGTACAGATTCTAGTACTTAATTGCGTTGAGTCCCATCCGGGATTCGGACTCACGCCCTCAGAGTCAGGCACCGAATAGCCAGCAGATAAGTCAGCCTTCTAACCCACTCAGCCAGCGGAAGTTGTAAGTCGATAAACTTGTAGTCTAGATTTTGTGCACCCCTCTGATAAGTACCAATTTGCACGGCTCCCACGGTCGAAAGCTATGAATATACAATGTCATTTAGAAAGTGGTTATCTGACTCTACGAGTGTGGGTTCATCATCATCAAAATCTTTATTACGTATGAGGACACAGGTCCATATACATATTAATATACATATTCGAAACAGGTTTGAAAACGGGAAACAATTTCTTAAAAGATTTAGCATTTACCTGTCTATCTGAGTAGATTTTCTTACACCCCCAGTGAAAAATATCAGTAACATATATATGTACATGTATAGATGTAATGGATTTTGTTTTATCAATTTTAATACCTATCACTATTTTTCTATTTTTTCTTTGTATGCATAATAGATAAAACGAGCTAGATTATTTATGTCTTCAGTTTTGTTTTGTTTAAGGATATTTCTAAACTGTATTATGTTTACTTGCAAATTCTTAGGCAAATATCTATCCCGAAGATCTTTATAAGCTGGACATTTCAACAAAAAGTGATATTCATCTTCTAAATCTACTTTACATGCAGGACAATTTCTTTGAGATACGTCAATATTCTGCCACCTACCTACGTTATTCTTTAAACTGAAGAATCCCGCTTGGAATCCCGGATGTGACGCAACCCAATTAAAGTACTGGAATCTGTACTATACGGAGAAAGTGTAATCCCACATATAGCATGTGTTTCGTTTGACCAAAGTAATCGTGCCTGGACCTTTGTTGTGCCGATCAACCTAGCCCTACTGCACTTATCTACTAAGATTTGGTTTTACAAACGGTAGAGTGTCACTTGATAACAATACAGATATGGATATTAAAATGTTGAATGCCACATTAAACCGATTCGTTCCAGTAATTGTATTTCTTATACAGAATAGCAAATGTTGTGAATGTCTTACCGTAACACCAGCCAACAGCCAGACACTCTAGAACAGCAATAACATAACTTGCAACTGCCGCGACATACCAGTCAACCAACTGGAAAATGTAGACTCCGCCCTGGAACAGATTGCACATATTGACGTAAACATCACCGGTAGTGTTCCCTTCGAATGATTAACTCTGCAATCATCTCGAAGTGAAGTGCAGCAATACAGTGTTGTGTCGAACATACAATGTGTGAAACCTATTTCTGGTGTGCCCCGCCGTGATATTGCTGGAATACCGCTAAAAAGGCGTAAAACTTGCTCGCTCGCTCACTTGGACAACTGGAAACATTTAATCGTTTTATTGACTATGCCTGTAGATGTTTGAGTGCGGGAGGCTTCTGCATACATCTAAATTATTACATATCTAAAATATTTACGATTTTCACAAGACTGAGTAAAATATCAATCCATTCGTGTTCAAATGAGCCCAGAACCATCATATAATCAAATCCAAACACATCCAACCAACAAACCAACTACCAAGATGTGAAGGAAATGTTCAATCACATGGAAAGGTCCAAGCTTTAAACATCCAAGGCCTCAGTAAAGCTTTTTCTGTGGAACATATGTGGACATGTCAACATTTCACATATAAGACATGAAAATTATATCCGATGTAGTTCCCTATTTTGACCTGTAGCCTGAGTTTTCTATCATGAGTGGGGCGGTGGGGTAGCTTAGTGGTTAAAGCGTTCGCGCTGAAGACCCGGATTTGATTCCTCACATTTGCACAATGTGTGATTTCTTGTGTCCCTCGACGTGATATTGTTGAAAGCGGCGTAAAACTCAACTCACTCACTCTATCATGAGTAGTTGAGGATAATACCCCATTTGTCAGACACGCCAGTTGTCAGACACTTGAGTGAGGGTGGAGAAGGCTCAACCCTACTGTAATAATAGATCAGCCCCATCAGCTTAAACTCATCCATGCAAGAGTTACGTCAGCATCTTATCCTTTGGTGTAGTGGAGAAATGGATTCGACGGGCCTCTGCCTTGCCTCCTGTTCTGATGTGCCAGCAGCCGTTTCATTCAACGACTACATAGTGACGACCTGGATGGACAATGACTCCCTATTTCCACTGTCCGTGTGGAATCATGATGTCACTTTTGGTCCAAGAACGGACAACTGCTTGGAAGAGTCCAACAGCCGACTGAATACCAGCCTATCAAGCAGACACCCGAACATGTTTTGCCTGACCGTTATTTTGAAGAGAATAGAGAAGGCAGACCGACTGGGGATTGCCCAGTTGGACTTGGGTGCTGCTCCTCACCTCACACATAAATGTCGCTTTCTGATTGGCTGAGCGCTCTTCTATTATTTTCAATGTAC
>VKKT01001750.1:39692-50895 GCA_008038995.1 Haliotis laevigata | reverse complement strand
AGCAATGAAATAATAACAATTTAACCATCGTACCATCTCTTGTTCTTTTATAGTGCCCTGAAAAGAATGTGAAGTTTCTTTTTTGACTCAGTATATATATATATATATAGTGTTACGGTTTAGAAATTACTGAGATAGAAGGGGCGGTGGGGTAGCCTAGTGGTTAAAGCATTGGCACCTCACGCCGAAGACCCGGGTTCGAGTCCCCTCATGGGTACAATGTGTGAAGCCCATTTCTGGTGTCCCCCGCCGTGATGTTGCTGGAATATTGCTAAAAGCAGCGTAAAACCATACTCAGTCAGTTAGTCAGTACTGAGATAGAATGGCTGTGAGTACCCATAGAACCAGCAAAATGAAACACAGAGAGGTCTATAATATTTAATTATATACTGAATGAAGACATGGTTACAATAAATGACCGTACAGATTTACAATACAGTACAATTGAGTCATAAATCTAAAATATCGGGTCGCAAATCTAAAATATTAACTCACCAAAGTCTTGATATTCCTGGTAGACAGATGTGCTGATTGAAGATTGTTAACAGCTGTTGAATGATCAATGAAGACGAGTGGTAGGTCTCTTGAGTGGTTAAACGTCGATGTTAGCAAACAGATGAGCGTAAATCCAAAGCAGGAGTAGTCCCCTCATACATCTCAACAACCATCCCTATGATATACCTATGATACAGTTCTAGACTTTTCTAGCAGAAGACATACCACGCCGGAGTCATGTAGAAATTACTGTCAGCTTCCACCATTCGTGACCAACTCGTGTTATTCCGGAGAAGCCGAACAGCGACCCGTGCCCCTCTGGAAGGATTGCATATCAATTGGCGAATGAACATCGGAACCACTTTAAATAAGGACGATAACACTGTTCCTTTTTTTCATTCCAATGGCAATGAATATCACCGAAGCACTCGTACATTGTACTTAACAAAGAATGAAACCTCTTTCATACAACCGAAAGAAGAAAAAAATGTTAAACACATATTCTGACGTAATTACCAGCTGTTCACCTTATATTTCCAAATGTATATTATAAATAGGGTTTAAGAATCACAAATGGGATTTATTTTACTGCATAAAAATCTTTATTTTTTCAGCTACAATAAATTCCAAAGCAGATACTCAAAAGTAACATTCCAATATTTCTCAAATTGAATTTTAGTGTAACCTTGCTGCCATAAGACAGGATGAATTTTAGAATGGATACGCTGAACAAAATATGAATGACCCTGGTAAAAAGTCAGACTAAAATATCCATAAATCCAATGTTAGATATTAAAGTTGATTAGTTACAATACATAGATGTAATATTATTGTTTTGAAACTCGTAGCGTTTTATGTTTATGTATATTTCCTAACATGTTGGAAAGCGCACGTACAATCTCCGAAACAAGTCCACAAGATCGTCAGAAACACACTCAGTTGCCAGCATGACAGCCGTTATGTGAACAAATGCACGTGCGTGTATTTGAATCTCTCACTGTCCATGGCATTATTCTTATTAAAAACTTCACTTGAGGCAACACAATTCTTCATAATTTCTTAAACAATAACATAACGACATATGTATTGAAGTACTTGGGATTGTTTTTATCAAAGCACCGCTTTGTCTGGTTTGATACGATTCTTGGCAGGTTTATACAGGTACAAGCCTTCTTGTAAGTCACGGAAAGAGGAGAGTAGTTAAATAGGCGCCCGACTCTGATATATATATAAGTATGACCTATATATATAAGATATAAGAAAGGTGTGTCAGTAAATCGAAACAAAATGGCGGCCCCGCTCGGCTCTGTTTCGGTCTGACAAACGCTTCCATTGCTTTGACCGTTGAATAAACTGCACAATTTATACTCAGTTGACCTCTGTTAAGTACCTTGCGTATCACAAACCTGGTGGTTTTATTCCCATTTAAAGCTTTCAATAATTTTGCCGTAAATACTCGCACGAAGTCAGGACATATGCCCGGAAGTAAACAAATCTCAGGCTACAGAGCCGCACCGAATAGTAGAGCGAGTGTCTGATTGGATTCCCACCTCTTTTAACGTGCAACTATATTATCCAATCAGAGACTTCTTCTGCATTAGATCATGGATGTACGATCTAATGATAGCTTTTTAATCTCATATGTAATGAGAAGTGGTGTAACAGATTTGTTGAGTGCTGCTTTAGCCATTGTGTTACTTGAGATTTCAACCAACATGTCAGGGTAACCAACAGAGGAGGATGCCGTATTGGCCAGTAGCAAGATGATTATATAATTCAATAATTTCAACTGAGAGTAGAAGAAATTCTTTTTATAACCTGAAGGCAAGAAAGAGAGTCTGAAAAGATTATGTATTGTTTATAGTTATGGTGTGTATTAATATGTTAATATGGCGTTAGTTTCAGCTGTGAAAAAAGAGTTGTTATCCGGTAATCGAGAAGATATCGTTATGGATCCAATGACAGTGACAAAAGCAACTGCGCCACCATCCTTGGGCCCATCTGTAAATACAGATTTAAACGTATCATAATTATTTTGTTTAATTCATTAAATTCCTGTTTATATTGCAATTAATTTGTTTCTGACTTTTTAATGTGTTCAAGATAAGGTCGACTTTGGACCTTACTAATTGCCAAGGAGGAGAAGAAAGAAGACGGGAAGGATATATATTTTCCAGCTCAATGCCAGCAGCAGAAATGAACGGTTTAATTCTTATCCCAAGTGGTGGAACAAGTGAAGATTTGTTATTATACAGATCCTCATAAAGAGGATTAAAACATAATTGTGTAAAGGATTGGATTCATTAGAATACAGCATTGTAAAGATAATTTGTTATGGCGGAGTTTTAAAGATGACCATCGGAGAGAGACTGTCAATAGGAGAGGTTCTGAAAGATCCAAGACAAAGTCTTAGACCTTGGTGGCGGACAGTATCAAGTAGTTTGAGGTTGTTTTGACAGGCTCCACCATATACGATGGTAATCATTGTTGCAATCGGACCAGTGATGTATATAAGTGTAAGAGGAGAGTAGTTTGGAGTTTGAGACGACTTTAAACAAATCGAGTGCCTTCAGGCATTTGGCTTTTAGATACTTAACATGTGACAGAAAGGATAAATCCAAGTCAAAGATGAAACCACGGAACCATGCTTCCTTCACAACCTTAACGGGTGTGCCATTTAAAGATAATTCAGGGTCTTTATGGGGTTTGTATTTCCTGCAGAAGTGTATACAATTGGGTTTTGATTTAGAAAATTATAAATCGTTTTCCAGGTACCATATATGAATTTTGTCATGGCAAATTTGTACTGTCTCTCAATACATGTAGTTCACATATTTGTACCACATGGCAATCAGATACATGGAGGAGGAAAGAGTCTGCAAAAGACAAATTCTGAGACGAGTAGGTGCCGGAGGTGAAAAATAGTTATGGGCATCGAACTGACGTAAATTAAAAGTATCTATCTGACTCTACAATTTCAAAGGGATTTAGTATTAATGGAGGCTTCTCAAGACTCTAGCAAAACCTGGCCAATAATCAATAGATATAGTGGACTTTTTTTTGGTTGGGGAGTTTGATAATCCATGAGTGTTGGTATATTGGTTCGTCATCCAAGCGTGCGCACGCGTGCGCACACACACACACACACACACACACACACACACACACACACACACACCTCTATTTGAATTTGTCGGCAGTGGACCTGCTCACAGTTATTTACAGCAAATTTGATATTTTTGTAACCTATGGCGGAAAGCTCACTTCTAGCCGCGTTTGCTTTCATGTACAGCCGTATGCCATAAGTTGTTGAATATATACTATGCTATTCACTAACAATGATGACGTACCGAGATAAAATTTTGACGTATGTGCAGTTATCGTTCTTGTTTCATCACGTGCAACTTCCTGTCGTCTGCTCGGCGTTTTCAGCAGGTATCTATCCGCATGGGGGATTCATACACATCATCATCATGAAGGAGTATCATTTAGACAATGCTAACAATAAGTGGATTCATAGGACTCCAGTCAATTTGCAAAAGGAACATTCAACACGTCACAATTTAATTCTGGACTCAAAAAAGTCCAGAAACTCTCCGCACTGTGGACACTTTCTGACAAGGGATTCGACAAAATTAAACATGCAGTTGTTATGAATATATGTCAAGGATGAAAAAATGATAAAAAAGTTTTTATCGAAAACTCAAATTGTAAACTCGTTCGCCCAAGGGCCGGCCAATGGGCGAACAGTGGCCCATGGGCGAGAATGTTTAATTTCGCTCAGAATTCATATTTTGGAGAATGTATGCTTAAAAGCATCATGACACAAATTTCAACTGAATTTGACTTAAGATTCGGCTAAATTAGAGCGATAATAAAAAATCTCGCCCATGGGCGAGAATATTTACTTTTACTCAAAATACATGTTTTGAAGGTTGTAAATGAATGAAAGTATGTTTATGAGCATCATGACACAAAATTCAACTCATTTTGACTTAATTCGACTTACTTACAGCGATATTAAAAAATCTCGCCGATCGGCGAAAAATATGTTGGCCCATGGGCAAGAATATTTACTTTTACTCAAAATACATGTTTTTTCCAAGTTTTGAAGGTTGTAAGTGAATGGGTGTATGTTTATAAGCATCATGACACAAAGTTCAACTCATTTTGACTTAATTCGGCTAATTTAGAGCAATGTTAAGAAATCTCACCAATGGGCGTAAAACATTTTGGCCCATGGGCGAGAATATTTACTTTTGCTCAAAATACAAGTTTTTCCAAGTTTTTGAAGGTTGTAAATGAATGAATGCATGTTTATGAGTATCATGACACAAAATTCAACTCATTTTGACTTAATTCAGCTAATTTAGAGCGATATTAAAAAATCTGCATTATTTACGGTAACATGGATTAGTTAATAATGCATTGCCGGGAGACCCACATTCACACGATCAATCAACCATACCCATTGCCGGTTGAGCCACACCATTTCAACTCTTGTTTTCTCAAAAGTGGCTTTCCCGGGCTACAACTATCAGCACACCCCAATCCGACCATCTGTCATTAATTACCTGTCATGAACTATCAGTTGTATTGAAAGCTCTCGCCTATTGTTTCATTAATAAATTGTTTCACGGATAGGTATGTTGTCATTCCAAATTCACCATATGTGCGTGACTGTCCTCTCCGACGTCCGCGCCCACCTCTCAACCAAGCAATCTACTTTCAGCTCACTATCTATCGCTAGCCATCTATAACTTCACCTCTCTCTCTCCAACCACCTGTCTTCTCAGAGGTCCGCGCGCCTCTCTATTCCTTCATTATTTCACACCAACTATATATGATCTGGATCGGTTTTCAGACATTGGTGTCTGTAATAACGCCCTGAACATTGTTACACCCAAACTCGCTCACTCTTTTCGCAATCCGTGAAGATCCTGGGTAGAATTGGTCTTCAGCAACCCATGCTTGTCGTAAGCGGAAGGGTGGGCAGGATGGGTGACAACGGATGCATGTCATCGTATCGCAATTACATATAGAACGGTGCTTTTGACGTCAGTGACTGTATGCTCTGGTCCAGACCTGATCATTTACAGACCACCGTCATATAACTGGACAATTACTGAGAGCGGCGTTAAATAACAAACCACCATTTCGCCGATGCAGTTGATGTAAACTAGTGTCACCTCTCACCATTGATTTACTATGTGACACAAATTACTATCAGGGATATAAAGTTAAAAACGAGCCTCATTCTTTCATATTACTATAATTCATCTGTCAAGTGTACTGTGAAAGAATCGGGAGTTTCTACTTTCTTTTGAGAAGTATGTCGGTCGTACACATCAAGCTGATTGTAATATTTCCCACTGTTATAACTGACTCCGACAGTAAATGTGTGTCCATGTTGTTTGTATGTGTAAAGGTGAAAGTCTGTACCCAGAGTAGCTATTACCAAATGGCTTTAGAAACGTTAGTGCTATTGACTATCAAATTCACTAATAGAAACACAAGAAGTACCACTGTGCACCACACGTTTATCCAAATAAAAAGCTAAGGATATCATAGTACAAGGAGGTAAGACAAATTTTCTAAAGTTGCTGTGGGATTATACTTGACGATACATTTACCGGGTTAAGACGTAGTTTTCAGTGGGAAAGCAATTACAATTTGAAACCAGATTGGGACGTAAATATATACTTGACTGACGAAATAATAAACACTAGAATAAGACGCAATGACGTGCAAAACCATAACGATATTAAACAAGGCATCACCACAAGAAAACGGCGCGGCCATCATCGTGAGCCATCAACATAAGGCATTCTAAAAGGATAAGGTTGTCCTTCTTCTCTGTTTCAGTCTCAGATAGAAGTGACACAAAACCTCGCAAAGTGTCGGCATCTGCGAGACCAAAGGCTTCCAGTGTTCTGCGATCTGGAGCGTTGCTAAGAAGTCCATACTTGTTTATCATTTCCTGCGCGAAGATGCCATGTCTGTCAAGCTTATAGCCATAGGGTCCAAGGGTTGTCACCGTGTAACGGAGTCTGTAGTTGAGCTTGAACTCCAGTTGGTCATCCTTTGACCCATCATGTCTACGGACTTCCTTGGCGATCATGAACGGGATGTTGCTGACGGTGTAGCCGTAGAAACGTCGCTTGGCGCGATCCCTGTCTTCTGGTTTGTTCCTGGCGAAGACGTAGTCGAGGATGCGACGTTCCAGTTGAAATGCAATCTCTCCCAAGATTCTGTAGGATGGTTTGACGGCTGCGGTGTTTCGTCTTACTGGAACCCTGGCCGAGTCATCAGACACTGGACTTGGGCTTCTACTCCCTGAAAACATTTTTTGTCATTTTTATTACTCGACGATATGTCGCATTGTTTAAACCAAGAGAATGTATAACACATTTAACCATGGGCTTATTCCGATGCATCTGATCACAAAAGAAGGTAATTGACGTGCAAATGAAAGTACATGTATATACCAATACGTGATGGGGGCTGAAAATATAACAGAACAAATTGCAGATACATTATTAGCCTGGTGGCACTTGATTACGTTGGTAACACCATTTGGGTACACCGTCCTGATGATGCTAGAATTATGCTGAAATGTGCGTACGATCAAACTGATGTAAGTGTGAGAATGGTTCCACCAATATCTTGACAGTGAACACGAGAAATGTGCTTCGCACATTGTACATGTTGGGGCCTCCATTTTCATCACCATCCTGGGACGTATACAACCCGTGCTTCCTAAAAGGCACGATGCCATTTCATCCTATCTGGTACCCATTCAATGCTTTTTAACTAGAGCCATACTTCGAAAAACGTCACGTGCCCCAAATGAGACACCACATGCGCTCGAGAGTGGTGTAAAACGCAAGTATAAGAACCTCTCAGGAGTCGAACTGCCGAGCGCCGTTACCCATCTACCTACTCCGCGACAACCATCGCTTAACTGCACCTAATTTGTGACCTGCTCTTTACAGAGAGTTGTACTCATACAGTCTGAATTATAAGTCCGAGACGAAGTCCTTTGATTGTGGGTTCGAATCTTTGATTCACCCTGATAACACTTCTATCTTTGTCAGGACCATGCGTGTGCGTGTAGGTTGCATAACAATCTCTACTTTACGTACAGCTGAAATTGACTCATGACATTGACACCATGACTCCAGTCTATTGTATTGTTAAAATAAAATAGAAACAAGTCTTTCTTTGATTATACAATGCCATTTAGAAAGTGGTCAAATGTAACATATGTTATATTTGGGATTACACTTTCTTAGTAAAGTACAAATTCTAGTACTTCTTTGAGTTGAGACCCATCCGGGATTCGAACCCACACCTAATCACCAGCACACAAAGGTCGAATCCCGGATTGGTCTCAACTCAAAAAAGTACTAGAATTTGTACTTATCAGAGGGGTACACAAAGCCCGCAGTCTAGACAACCAGTTGTCCGACTTCCATTTTCATGGAAGTCGCGGTAGCTGAGCGGGTTAGGAGGCTGACTTTGTGTGCTGGCAATTAGGTGCCTGACTCTGAGGGTGTGAGTTCGAATCCCGGATGGGTCTCAACTAAAAAAAGTACTACAATTTGTACTTTACTAAGAAAGTGTAATCCCAAATATAACATATGTTACATAGACAATGCATTTTTTACAATGGTATGGTCCAACGTCCATCCAAGCCATCATTCGCAAGAATGCCCTGATTGACAGGAAGCAAGCAGAACATGAGGACTTTCGTTCATTTCTTCAGTCTGTGCGGTATGAGGCATCCCTTTTAGTCGTAACGAGGATCAATTTATAAAAGACCTCATTTTCAGAAACGCCCTCCCCGACATTGTTCAATTTATTGTCACCAGGCGTCATTACACTTTGACGGAAGTGATTGAAAGTGCTCAGGTAGCAGAGGACATATACCAACTAGCAAGTACTGAGGGACTCATGTCTGTCAATTCACCCACGAACGTTCAGCCGAGCAGACTGCAGGAGGAGAGACATCACCCAGCAAATTATTTTCAACCTTCCCCGAACAATGCTTTCCCACACCCCATTCCCTCACACGGCCACCCCACACTCTTTCCCATCCCACCATCTCCCACCCCGCCTCCAATCTATCATGCCCACACACACCCATACCCCAGGAGTGTCGCCTCAATCCTCCCTA
Organism: Haliotis laevigata; assembly: GCA_008038995.1. Classification (NCBI taxonomy): domain Eukaryota; kingdom Metazoa; phylum Mollusca; class Gastropoda; order Lepetellida; family Haliotidae; genus Haliotis; species Haliotis laevigata. The sequence continues at coordinate 42,221 of VKKT01001750.1, read as the reverse complement.
CCCCGTCAATTGTTTTCCTGCACCACTAAATGCTTTCTTTGTCAACATGTTCAATTTCATGTCCATTTTCTGTATTCTATCGGTAGAAGCATACACATATTTGTGTAGGTACCGTTCTATTTGTCCCCTGTACCCCTGCCCAGCGCTTATCAATATGTACTAGCTTTCATGTACATTGATTTGATCGTCATTTCGCTGATATTTGAAGAGTGAATGTGAACAGCTTATAATGTCTTTTTGTGATCAGCATGTAAATGCTATGCCCTTGAATTTGAATATATGATACTGATATGTCCAATTATGGATATTATGAGAGAAAGAGTAGAGGAGAGAGAGAGAGAGAGAAAGAGTAGAGGAGAGAGAGAGAGAGAGAGAGAACGTTTTTGTAACTTGAGATTGAAAGAGGGAGAAATTGAGGGGTGACTGCTGTCTTTTTGTTAGGATGATAAAAAAATTACGATCCATTTCATGTCGATATTGATGCTACTTGGTACTTTCTGTTTCTAAAACTCTTGTCATCGTGACGGTTATTCAGAGGAAGATATCCACCTATAGTTGTTTCTTCTTCCTGTCTTACCTTGATTTATTGTGTTCTTCGTCTGTCAATATGTTTATTTAGAAAAATGGGTTCCACGACATATATCTTAATTTGTTCACAGGAAATTGTCTTAAAAGATAATTATTTATCAATGTAAAACCAAGCCCCAACTGATTATAGCAATTTATATTTATCCCTATATTTCAGATAATATACATGTATGTTGAAATTTTATCGCTACCTCATTCACAATGCGTATAAGGACGTGGGTCACGTCCTTCGTTACAGAAAGGGCGTATATCGTAGGCAGATTGGAACAGGGTTTATCAGGGATATTTATAATATTCCTTGAGTTATCTCACTAGGTAATGGCCATGCTGTCGATACAAATGAAATCAACACAGCTTGACCATGGTAATCATGGCCACCATCATAGAGGCATTAGCTGACTATAATCAAAACTAGACAAAGGCCGGTTGGCCACTGAAGCATGACATTGTGGATGAGGTGCGGGGTACTGCAGGGTGACCACACATCTGTCACAAATACGACACGTGACAGTCTGATGAGGATTCTACCCTCGGGGATAAATTGAGAATGCTTTGTGTTAGTCGAGTCTTGACCCTGAGACAGCGACTAGGCAGGTTGGCTGACCATCGCCTCCGGCATGCCGCCTAGTCATTGTTGTAACTTCATGTATGTATACATATTGCATCCAGAATAAAGTGTTGTGGACCCACTGATGGACGTCTGTATTTGAAGACACAGCCCGGGATACATGGGCATCTTATGATTTATTGGTTTTAAATTATGGCTTAACTTTCCTACAATCGCCAGTGGCTGAAGGGATGGTGTAAATCCAACTAGGGTCCAAGCAGGTAGCAAAAGCAATGTAAGTCCCCATGGTCCCTGGTATGGTGAACTACCTTCAGTTGTTAGCGATCTATAGCCCATTTTTATACTGTATTGTCCTAATTCAAAATCCAATTTTAGAGAGAGAGATGCTAGTTTTATTTCTTGATACTGTGATATTCTAGTCGGTTTACTGTCTTTAGGTGACAGGTTTTTATAATTTACATGTATTTATGGTAAATTCTAAACTTGTTTTAGTCACGATATGGCCGACATATTACCGATGTGACTTTAAATTTTAACTCACTCACTATGATTTATTGAGAGGGGAATCCTGATAAGGGAATCACTAACACATCATGTGTGTCGAGATTTACCTCTAGGGGGGAGTAACTTCCTTTTCTTGTCGCGCTGTATCAGGCTGTGGATCGTTCGTGGTGACGTTCTTCCTGGGGAGAGAATTTGTAACTTTTTGGTGTAATCCAGTTTAAATTGTACACTTTTTGTGTGAGTTACCAATATATACAAAGCGGACAAACTAATAACTCAGTAACTTCGTGGACATAATATTGGCTGTTAACGACACGAATAACGGCGTTTAACCGAATGCATATATTGCATTGTCATTCAATACATACTTCAACAATTTGTACTGATTTGTATTAATGACGAATATAGAAATTAATATTTACATACAAACTTATATTTTTATACCTTTAATGTTGTTAATGTGTTAGTTCTATCTGTTGAGTTATACTTGGTCTAAACATATTTTTCGTTCTGACCATTCATTCATTCATATATCAAATTGTATTTTTGTGATTTTAATTCCTACCATCGCCAGCGGCTGAAGGGATGGTGTAGATCCAGCTAGGGTCCATGCAGGTAGCATGGTCCCTGGTATGGTGATCTACCTTCAGTTGGCGATCTATAGCCCGTGTTTTATATTGTATTGTCTTCTTAAATTAAAATCTTTTAGTTTTACATGCTAGTTTTATGTTCACATCTGTGATACTCTAGTGTTATTACTGTCCATCGTCGACAGGTTTTACTCTCCAAAATATTTTCTTTTTATTGTATAAATTGTTTTCGTCACGATAAGGCTGAGATATTGCCGATGTGACGTTAAATATTAACTC
>VKKT01001750.1:28113-39642 GCA_008038995.1 Haliotis laevigata | reverse complement strand
ACTCACTCACTCACTCACTCACTCACTCATATATCAAATTCTCACCTTTCTTAGGTGTTGACGCTGCTTTTGGTGGGCCAAACTTCTGGTTGTTGGAGATCATTTCTGCCGGACTTACTGACCGCGAGCTCAACCCTTTCAGTTCCTCCTCCATTTCCTCAACTATGTTGGACATATTTTTTGTGAGTGTCCTCTTCATTTCAGGAATTGGAGTAAGAGTTCTCTCCCTTCCAAATTCTTCATTCACGACAACACTCTTGGCTGGCAGCGTTGGCTGTGCACTGTAGGACAATCCAGGATATGCCGGTGATTGGAAGGTACTTTGGTCTTGTGGAATAGCTGCTCGGTTTTGGTAGGGCAGTTCCTTGCTACCTTGTGTTGGAGACGAGGACCTTGGAATATGTACCTGATGCAACTGATGCTGGGGCGAAGCTGAAGGTCTCACTCCATGGGGTTGCTGGCCCTGTGTTATTGACTGAATCAGAGATTGGTTGGGTGAGGCGTATGGTTGCTGACCCGGGAAACTACTCTCGTGCCCATATGGAACGAATGGAGCACTCTCTGGACGTTTGAGACTTGCTTTGGTTGAACTGAGATCATGCATTTCAAGTGTGCCTGAAAAATTACTCCTGTTTGGGAATTGGCTCACATAAGCTGCATCCACGTCTGATTCTGTGCGCAATGTCGAGGAGAACTGACTCAGGGCCTGATAAAACTGAGGCGAAGGAGGGCGCTGTTTTATTTCAGCTTGGATATCCCGGCTGTTTGATCCTCTAGCTGATAGCTCCTGTAGTGTCGATGAATGGACACTGTGTGGAGATGAAGCACGCGACGAGGCTCTGGAGGACACGTGATTAGTTGCAGTGCCCACTGGTGAACTCCGGCCAGATCCATAACTAGCAGTACCGGAAGCGACACCTGGGTGAAATGTCCCAGCTGGTGAACTCCGACCTGTGGCACCGGGTACATGACTGGCAAGACCGGAAGCGCCACCTGAGTGAAATGTCCCAGTAGGTGAACTCCGACCTGTGAGTCCGGCAACATGACCGGCAAGACCGGAAATACCGCCTGGCTGAAATGTCCCAGTAGGTGAACTCCGACCTGTGGGTCCGGCTACATGACCGGCAAGACCGGAAGTACCGCCTGGGTGAAATGTCCCTGCAGGTGAACTCCGACCTGTGGGTCCGGCGACATGACCGGCAAGACCGGAAGCGCCATCAGAGGGAAGTGTCCCAGTTGGTGAGTTTTGGCGTTGTCGACTTGATGACAACGTTGGCGAGTAGCTACGTTCTTTCGAGAGGGAAGGCTGAGGGGGTTGCATCCCCTGGGAAAGACCGTTGGCTGCTGGATACGACTGGTTGATCTCCTCAGGCTTTCTGTTGAAACTGCGTATAGGACTAGATGGTGGAGTCAGGTTGGAAAATGTCGAAACGGTGCTCATATAGTCCGATGGCGAGATTTTGCTACCAGCGTCAAGCGCTTTGACTGTTCCTGGAGGAGCGATGGGACGGAAAGGACTGGCAGCCTTCCTTCCTGAAGACGTTGCAAGGGACATGTCTGAAACAAAGCGGCAACCTTTTACGTACACATTGGTCGAAGATAACTGTTCATATCCAAACCACTGAAAATGTTAACAAATTAAACATTCAAACATATATGTTGTTTAACGCCGCACTCGACAATATTCTGCTATATGACAGCGGTCTGTTAAAAACGGAGTCTTGACCAGACAATCCAGTAATTCAAATCGTGAGCATCGATCTACGCAACTGGGATACGATGACATGATTCAACCAAGTTAATGAGTGTGGCCACTCGATCCTGTTAGTGGCCTCTTATATCAAACATCTGTTGCTGGAGACAATAAAAAGAGGATGACAAACCGCTCACAAATTCTCGATAATGTTCCGATCACACCCGAAACATTAGCTCCTTTTCCTATATTTTCTTAATGGATCAAAATGATGCCTTAGGATATAGGACAAATGCTGGTTGAACTCGAACACCGAATATCAGCGTTGTCAGGTTTTATGAGAGGACACAGGGTGATGTCACAAAAACAAAGATCAGTGTTATTAGCAATTGTGACTTGCATAAGTTAATAAGTCATTAGTGAGTTAAACCCAGAAATGGTGTTTGCACATTATACTGATGGGGAGAATCGAACCCAGGCCTTGAGTGTGACCAGGAATTCTTCAGTAACTAATTTGTCGCCCCTCACACAATTATGGACAGAGAATACAGAGCACCTGACATAGATCATAGTCCTTGGCGCTATACATACTACTGTAGCGTGCAAATTATGCATTATTATGTATCAGAACATAGTAATGTTCAACTGTTCGCGACAAAAAGATGTTACTGCCCTTTTCTATACAAATTTCCTTCATGTCAGAAAAGCTCGCTTACGGGAGATAGAAGCGTCATTTTAGTTCATTATATACATGCCGAGACCAATTGAGTTGACAAACACACTTGTCACTGAAGAATATGCGAAATTATGTACTTGCTTCTGAAACATCCGATTGTTGTGTGCTGTGAGATGCACATTGCACAATGATATTAGACATACACAACGATAACACATGATCGGCATACAGAGGGACCACATAATTAGACGTATTTCGGGAATATGACAACATCCAAACTAAAATATAGCTGGAATATCGCTTGAGTGAACTGCGTTAAACAACAAACGAACGAACAAATAAATAAATCATTCACTCGCTCCGTGTTGAAAGAATTTTTCAACCTACCAGCAAATTTCTTCCTGAACCTATCATCACACCAGGCTATCACGGAAGAGATGAGGTTGGCACTCTCCAGCTCTGCCTGTTCCTGCATAAGCCTGAGGCATTGTCGTAAGTGCTCATTCTCTGCCCTCAGACTGCGTGATTCCCGGTTCTCTTCATCTGCCGCACCCCCTCGTGACGAGGTCCGACCGGCCGGGACCAGATCCGACGCGTGGAGCGAGGTGTTATGCTCCCCGAACGACATTAGGGCAGAGGATGGAAACCCGGCTGCATGCCGCGACGATTTCTGGACAGACTGATTGTTGTGACGTCATCAATGGGCTGACGTCATAATAACCTGACGTCACAATGTGTGAGAGTGTTTCCTTTTACCTCGCTCCGATGGAGCGATGACTTTGCAAAACATAGTAGAAGAGTGACCTTTCGCGACCATTTTGCGTGTACTGTATTCAACGTGGTTTTCTTGAATGTTTATTCGTGGTTTATTTTCCACGAATAAATAAAAGGATGCAAATATATAGAAAAGATAGTTTGAATGAATGTATGAATCTCCGCTGTCTGGCCCAATGATTTGAGATATGTTGGAGAGCTGGAACAATTCTTAATCTCATTCGTATGGACATTTTGGATCTGTTGTTAGGGATGTTATATATCTAAAACGTACAACACCTCACTCAATCACTCACACCCTCATTAACGATGCAACATATGTTATATCTGGGATTACACCTTCTCAGTAAAGTACAGATTCTAGTACTTTTTGGGGTTGAGTCCCCATCCGAGATTCGAACCCACACCCTCAGAGTCAGGCACCTAATCACCAGCACATAAAGTCAGCCGCCTAACCCGCTCAGCCACCGCGACTTCCACAAAAATGGAAGTCGGACAACTGGTTGTCTAGACTGCGGACTTTGTGTACCCCCTCTGATAATTGTAAATTGACACGGCTCCTACCGCCGAAAGCCAAGATTACAACATGCCATTTAGAAAGTGGTCAAATGCAACATATGTTATATCTGGGATTACACCTTCTTAGTAAAGTACAAATTCTAGTACTTTTGGGGGTTGAGTTCCATCCGGAATTCGAACCCACACCCTCAGAGTCAGGAATGAAATCGCCAGCACACAAAGTCAGCCGCCTAACCCGCTCAGCCACCGCCACTTCCACATATGTGGAATCCCGGATGGGACTCAACCCAAAAAGGTACTAGAATTTGTATTTTACTAAGAAGGTGTAATCCCAGATATAACATATGTTGCATTTGACCACTTTCTAAATGACATTGTGTACTCATTAACGATGTATTTGTTTTTAGCGTACTTTGGCCCAATAGGGACAAATAAATCATCGTTTCATGAGCCGGAAGAGATTCCGTAAAGGCAACTCAGAAAAAGAGAGTTGGTTGGCATGGTGGCTCAATATTGTGCTTATAAATTTCATAGGAAAATAACATATTTAGCAGTTTTGACTGGGTGATATTTGATCTTTTTTTGGCGTGTGATAAATAAACAAATTGTTTTTCAAGTACATTAATGCGTATCTAATTTTGTGATAGACAAAGGTTGATATTTTCACTCAAGGCTGCTTCACTTCTTAAAACATACAGGTCAGGTCTTCCCTTCTGGTGAACATTTTGGAAAATATAAACAGACATGCCCTAGTAGTATATATCGCAACCTCACGACGTGGGGCTTTGTTCATCCTTACTGTTTGTTTTGCTATATATAATCACCGTGATATCCCCTGGATGGCGAGGTGTTTCTATCTGACGCATTTTAATATTTGGTCTGAAAAAAGTGAACGTTGTGAGAGTGGAATTGCGCTCACACGGCCGTGCATCTATCGTAGTGATGTTATGTAATAGATAATATTATAGATAAATGAATTATTAATGGCTATACATCCATGTTAGTGTGCTTAGTATAAACGTTGTAAATGAAACATAGTGTAACAAATAGGCAACGTAGAATTAAGAACTTAGTGCATGTGTAGACTAGAATGTAGAACCCCCAGCCCCTCTTTGAAAATTTCTGGATCCGCCAATGAAACTACAGGGGCATGTAACGCTAAAAGCTAAAACTAGTATGGAGGCTCATATTTAGTCAATGCCAGGGTATAAGCAGTATATCCTTTTATATAGTGTTAATACCCCTTCATTGAATACATGTATATACATGAGTCTTGATGCTAGTTTATGCTAGTGATGGAAACTTTGTCATTTTCGATTAAATTATTTATTGTCTGGTACTTAAATGTATTTCTTCACGTGTGCTTTTTTGTAATCTAATTTAACAATATTATTCACATTTATTCAATGTTGATTAATCGTGGATGAATTTGTCGGCAGTGGACCTGCACACTGTTATTTACAGCAAATTTGATATTTTTGTAACCTATGGCGGAAAGCTCACTTCGAACCGCGTTCGCTTTCATGTACAGCCGTATGCCATAAGTTGTTGAATTTATATTATGCTATCACTAACAATGATGACGTACCGAGATAAAATTTTGACGTATGTGCAGTTATCGTTCTTGTTTCATCACGTGCAACTTCCTGTCGTCTGCTCGGCGTTTTCAGCAGGTATCTYTCCGCATGGGATATTCAAAAGATTTATCGACACCTGTCCGAAAGTGCTGCAAGTTATCGAGAAGGTAAAGAAAATCTGAAATTGCCAGAGAACTTACATTGATATGCAAAGACATCTTAGGTCAACAGTACAACGAGTGTTTGTAAACATTTTGAATGAAGAATTAAAAGAAAGATATTCGCGGCAATATAATGAATAATTCACGACACACGGAATGAGTGAGAGATTCGAGTTTAATTAACAGTTATTGTACTCCAGTTAAATATATCTTGGTTGTCTGCTAGATTTGCGCGCGTGCGTGCGTGCGTCTCTCTGTGTGTGTGCATCTTTGATTTGGTTAAAACGGGCTAGTTTCAGATGTTCATCATTTTGGTGTAACACATAAGCATGTATGCCTGGCGGAGAACTCTAGCATCACAATCAAGGCACATCTAGAAATAGAAACCATGGTCATAACCTTCTGACACATCTAAGGGATGCAACTCTGCACAGCAAATGTCATGTCTTAGATCACATGACCACTATATACCCGAGATCACAGTGACCTCTGAAACATCTAAATATATTTTTTTTTAAAACAAAGACTCTTTGTCGCGCTGGGTTAGGCAGCTGATTTTGTGAACTGGTGATTAGGTGCTTGACTCTGAGGGTGTGGGTTCGAATCCCGGATGGGACTCAACTCAAAAAGTTGTAGAATTTGTACATTACTATGAAAGTGTAATCCCAAATATAACATATGTAACAAAGACTCTTATATTTATAATGTTTTATTTTCTTTATGAAATAACACTTGACATGATCCCTGGCACCATGTGAAAGTTGCACTTGATTATAACTGGCAATCACATACAACAAGAACAGATGTGGCAAATACATCAATGGAGAGCATGGTCAGACTGGAAGAGGCTCACACAATAACCAGCCTTAAAATTCATTTTTAAACTAAAGACAAGTCCAGGTGACCTGTGAAACCACATTTCACAAGTCCTTGAAATTTACAATTAGTCCTGCTTCAGACAAAGCTGTTGACTATGTTTTGTTTAGTTCTCATCTGTACCTAAATTAACTGGTGACTGGTCCAAAATAACAGCCCTCAAGTGTTTGTAGTCAATGACGATTACATTCACTGGATTTTTACTTGTCTACAGCACTAGTTGTCTCTAGCACTGTCAGGCTATTGCGGTTCTAGAAGGCTGGTAGCCATGGCAATCTCTGGTATCTCTTTCATGCTCACATCATGAACTGTGAGGAAGATATCTCAAATCACAGATAGTTTGATTCCAAACTGAACCGGTTTCTTAAATGGTATTTTCACTTAGGTCACACTGTAAAATGGACCAGTGTCCAAAATGAAGGAAAGAAAATAACAAAACTGACTTGTCCATGACTATACACTATCTGTGACAACTGGTGAATACTATAATGCAGCCTCCCAATTATACTGGTGTTCTTGAATTTTGTTTTGAGTAGTATACATAGTAAAATATACACTAATTTATCCATAGTCAATTCAAGGTTAAACAAAAGATATTTGTAATTTCATGTTTGTCACTGGCCATAAGGTTCATCTAGACTAGAGCTGTGACGATTGATACTTTATCTGACGATAGATATATCGATATGTTTTTTCGTATCGTGATATGTATCGTTGACCTTAAAATTGTTAATTTTCATTAGATATTGACGGTTATGTCAAAATTTCTTGCTATTAAAATATGACTTTTTAAGGAAAATAACTAAAGAAAGCATATCGTGATATGCATCGAATCGAAWCGTATCGTTCCAAGATATCGTGATACGTATCGTATCGTGAAATTTCTGTATCATCACACCTCTAATCTAGACACAGAATAACTGCATCTGTCCAGTAGACAAGATATTTCTCTTTGCTAAACCTTGATCGATAATATAGTTTCTTAATCTCTAGTTGTGGTTACTCAAAAGCATATGACCACTGTCTACAAGAAATCATTCATAATATCATTTTCATTTCATTTCAAATGCTTTTCACTGGTAGGATATATTGTATTGCATGTAAACAATGTATCTCTTAATGGTAAAAACATAGCCCTTAGTAAGGGAGGGTAGTGTCCCATTTTTCACAGCATCTTGATCAACTGGCTTGATCAATTACAGAAGTGTGAAATTTTACTGTCAAAATCAGGACTGAACCTATTGGAGATTGATTAATGAAATTCAACCTTTCAATAAATGATCATTAGGCAACTAAATCTTTTTTTTCTGTCAGGCTGTTTTAAAATAGCTTCAATATTCTGTTGTATAATGTTTATATCTCCTTGTGAATTTGAAAGTGTGATATAAATGATGAGATATGTATGTTTTGTTTCAATCACTCCACTCTTCAAAAAAAAAGTTCAAGTCACACCATTGATCTACAGAGCCAATTTATTTAGACTTCAATTTAGCAAACAACCAAATGTGTCAATTTTGAGATTTTTCTCAAAAGCAAATGTTGCTGTTTCAAAAAATATTTTTCAATAATTTTTCAATTAATACCCAATTACTTCTAAACATTTTTAGCTTTTGTTTGCTGTTTTATGCCACTGTCAGCACTGTTGGAGCCATATCACATCAGCCTGTAAATATGGGCAGACAAGTTCGAAAGTTTGATGTCATGATAAAAATCTTAATTCCTAAACTTATGATGTTGGGATTGCACGTACAAATCAACTTACCATGTTGATCAGGTTTTTCTTCCCTATAAGCAAAACCTCCCATTCTATTTAATCTATCCTATTTTCACAAGAGATCAGTATCCAAACTATGAACGTTTCGATACTCATTTGTAAACATTTAAGAATATTGTCACTGTTCATGTTGGTATGTCTTTGAGTATCACAAAAAATTCAACATTTTTAAAATTAAGTTTTCTGAGGATCAGAGGAGGTGAGTTATGCATCAGAACTTAAGGAATTAAGTTTTTTATCTTCGATTGAACATTCACTACAGCAAACAAAGGCATGCTCGGGGCTTTCACGAACATTTGCAAACTGGCCTATCATCAAAGGAAGCTAAAAACACTAACAAGCAATTGTTCCAATTTCTGTTTTCAAGTTGTGATTTGTCCTCAACAACCCATACCTGTCATAAAAGGCGATTAACGAGTTCAGGTGGTCAGACTTCCTGAAATGGTTGATGCATATCATCACATCTGAACTTCTCAGATCAATGCTCATGACATCAATCACTGAATTGTCTGGCCAAGATTTGATTATTTACAGGCAGCATCATAAACATGGAATATTGCGGAGTGACTCCTAAAACAACAAACAATGAAATACTGAGATAACTTGTCTCACTGATTAATGAGGATGTATTCCTACACCACAAGATAAACATTTGTTCATAATTTCGTATCATCAAAAACTGTAATAAAATCCTAAAGTAACAATAATTTACATATCTGTACTACCTTCAAACAAAGTAATAGTACATGCCATACAGAACAATATAAATCAAAATGAATACATTAACCTTTGATAATGAGAAAGTGAGTTAACCTTCCTGAAACAAATAGTATGGTGATTTCCTTGTAACAGTTGAGTCAGAGCCCCAAGTATATACAGCTGTGATATGTTAGCAAGCAGTAACAGAGGTCTCGCCCTGATGAAATGCTATGATTATACATGAGGCTGACAAAAAGCTTAGTCTAAACTCATGTTACTGTACATAACTATTTATATACATTTAAGAAAGTTGTAATGTTCGTTTTTTAAAAGGCCACATTAGTTAAGCTCAGTCCCTGAGTGTGGTTCTGTAAAGCTATCTTGTGCTAAGGTGATTGTAACTCCCATATTTTAACCTGGACTTTTAGTCACTAACTACTGTCATTGGGCTACAATCACTTCGTTGAAATGGGTAGTGGGAGAATCTGCAACTGAAGCTTGCATTTCACTGTCTACAATACGGTTATATTCATCTATAAAACGTTTATGTTGTCAGTTTGGGAATCATAAGAACATATTGAATGATACTTCAAAAATTGAAATATGATATATGCATAATAATATAGTGTATCATTATATGAATAATTTATTCCAGTAGTGACCCTACCACGGGCATTGTACCATATACAATACATTAATGACCATTTATCAATCAACAGTTTTCACTTGTGATGAGAAGTATTACAAATTGTGGAGTTTTTATGTCAAAATGCACAACAGATAATATATTATAATTATGTAACAGAACACTGTGTATCATACTAAAACAATGAGCAATACTTCTGAAATAGATCACAATTTTCTACCCAATTCCAACTGTTTGTGACTGCCTTAGTTGGAGGCTGACATGTCTGATTTCAGGGTAAGTATGGATTTCAACGAACCACTCATGGGTTAAGCTTCTACATTAGGCCAGCTGGTAGCCTATCCTTCACAGTTGAAGGCCATCAGCAGAGATGCCAACCCATACGATTTTATCAAATTCCTTACGAAAAAACAACACAAAATACACAACTACGATAGCAGTAAAAATATACAATTTTTTAGAAAAATACATTAAATTAAATTATCCAATACCATACACAATAAATTTCAAAAACATTTTATTCAGTATCAAGCTATGTGTGGATACTTACTACTGATTTAGGTAAGTACAATGTTAATAACAAATTCGCATGATATCTATGTATTTTTTATCAAATATGAAATTTCTTTGGGAAAGTTTATACTAATTTTGGCCAGAAAATACTTATTTTTGCATTATTTTTTGGCTAAAATACTAATTGGGATAAATTAGGGTTGGCATCTCTGCATCAGTAGCTAGTTTAGGAGAGATGTTGCCCTTCTAGGGCTGTATGACATGGACAAAGTGACTTGTGATGATTATACTGGAAATGTTTCTCATTCTTATGAAATCTCCTCAGTAAGTTGTGAAAGCTATATTTTAAGCCTCACACTAAAACCAATAACATGCATATGAGCTGGTGCTAAAATAGATGACTGCTTATATCTTGTAAAATCTACTGCTTCAAGCATAACTAACTGTTCCCAATACCATGTCAATCTAAGTGATGTTATGTGTAGTTAATTTTAGTGGCAGCAGAATGTTTTTGAAATATTTGTACTTAATGTGCTCATAAAATATCTTTGACTGTTGTGGTCAGATTTTGATAGTGGTCTGCGGTAGTGAGTACTTTGGAGTTTTCTGCCTTTGTGACTACTTGAGAGAGTTTAAAAGATGATGTCTCCGATATACTTATGTACTCACATGCACACACTGCTAGAGCAAAACTAGTTGGACGGAATACACACACCATGACACTCACTGTCAAGGAATACCTAGGCTGACACAGGAATTCTGCATAAGCATTCAAACATTTCCGACCACCCAATCATGAAAATATTCACAAATTTGTTCAGATTGTCTTTACACAAGAAACATCCACATGTCATGTCCCTAGCCACTGCTCATTAGATTACTGACAGTGAAGAGGCAACTGATGAAAAATCGTAACGTTTCTTGAACATGTAAACAACCAAAACAGAAATTATGGCTTTTGTCTGATAGAGGTAGAGTATTCAAAGGAATGATCTAAAATATTCATGTACCTTGTCATTACCACTATTTGCTATTACAGATTACACTTCCCACTGAAACAAATCCTCACAATTTGGGATAAAGATGCAGTCATAATATAATACTAGAAAAGGATTAAAAACTGGGCTGTTCACAAACACCTTGTTGAAATAGAAAGTAATAGGAGACATGTATTAATTTACTCTTGTGTTGTGTCAACAGTTCCAGGGGCTGATCCTTTATCACAAGAGCACAGAATGAGGTTTTTTTCTGCACCACCATACTGAAAAATATGCTTATTATAAATTCAGATGACCCTCCCAATGTTCCTGTTGAATATTTCGTGACCCTCTCCAAAAGAAAAAACAGGCAAAAGGACTTTTTTCATGACATCCCCTGCCCCGTCCCCTCACTGACACACCTCAAAATATACACTTTCAAGACCCACTCCTAGAGAGTGTCATACTTTTGGTTGGCCCTCACCTGATACCCTGTGATAAACCCACCCCTATAATCAGTGTAGGAAAGATAGCCCGTCCCAACGTCCGAGACGGGTGAATTTTGTGGAGGACGGGTTAAAAAAAATATCTAGTCCGTCCTCATGTCGAGTCAATTTTAGCAAACCAATGACATATATATAATG
>VKKT01001748.1:82845-95451 GCA_008038995.1 Haliotis laevigata | reverse complement strand
ATTTGTTTTTGTTTTTTTATGCCACAGTGAACAGTATTCCAGGTATATGGTGTATGTAAATGATTGAGTCTGGGTTCTTGGTTAGGATTGGTCTCGTGTGAGATTGGAATCAGCAAAAAAATGGATGGTCTGGTTCCCTAACTCTGGTGATAGCTTGTCATGCTAACATGGGATGCTGTTCATCATATGCTAGTCAAATAAAGTTAAGGACCAACCACTTCTTTCATATATCATGAGGGGTGGGGTGGTAGCCTAGTGGTTAAAGCGTTCGCTTGTCACACTGAAGGCCCGGGTTCGATTCCCCACATGGGCACAATGTGTTAAGCCCATTTCTGGTGTCCCCTGCCGTGATATTGGTGGAATATTGCTAAAAGCGGTGTCAAACCATACCCACTCACTTCATATATCATAGCATGACAGATAAGCCAAGGTACTGTGAAAGAACTTCTTTATCTTTTTTTGAGTAGTATATACAGAAGCAAACTCAAGCATCCACTGACTGATACAGTACACTAAATATATAGTGAACTGGTTCCACCCAATTGGTGGATAGTCTATTCAAACTGTGTAGCAAACTACAGTTATGCCAGACTTACATTAGTGGTCCCGTTGAGTTCATTATAACAGTGGGGTAGCCTAGTTTCATCTTGCAGAGGACCCAGATGCGATTCCCCACATGATGGGTACCATGTGAGAAGCCCATTTCCATGATATTGCTGGAATATTGCTAAAAGTGGCATAAAAGTAAGCTCGCTCAATTGTTTTAGCTGTAGTTTTCTGTATATTGTACTTAAAACAGGCAGTTTGGGTTATCCGGGGTAATAATGTCCTGTGCTATTCATTGTTAGCACTATGAGCATACCTGGTGTGGAGTTTGGCGCTAAATAAATAGACACATTATTATTATTATTCTTCAAAAAAAGTTAGCACCTGTTCATTCACATTAGTGGCGGTGGGGTAGCCTAGTGGTTAAAGCGTTCGTTCGTCACGCCGAAGACCCAGGTTCGATTCCCCACATGGGTACAATGTGTTAAGCCCATTTATGGTGTCCCCCGTCGTGATATTGCTGGAATATTGCTACAACAGCGTAAAACTAAACTTACTTACTCTTTCACATTACTAAAGCTAGTCTGTCATGCAAGTACAGATAGGTTATAGTAGTTTAAGAGAATCAGGTTGTTCCTAACTTATTCGAGCGACATGTCGAAAGCCATTATGGAGGATCCAGCCAAAACAACAAACAAAGAGGTGACTAAAGCACCATTACTGCTGATGGTGTGAATATCAGGAATTCGACCATGCCATTCATGCAGTTCCACGGGCGACTGTTACGTTAACTGCACGTCTTTCTGCAAATACCTGAATCAATTGTACAACATTCATTATCTGTGAGTGCTTGTGCTGGTGCAGCCACCGTCAGCAACAACAGAAACATCAAGGCCTTCATCCAAGAAGTCACCATTAAAACTGTCATCACAGGGTGGTAAACGTCATTGTGGAAAAAGATGTCTGCATATTCCTGTTAATTATTCATTCGGCATCCTGAACGTGCTGGAATTCTGTCATGCGTGGGTGCTTCTAACCACTTCAACTGTGACTGGCCTGTGAGGTGACACAAGAGGACACGACGAAGCTATGTGTGTGTCAGCTCTGAAGCCTTGTTGTTGAACACGGTTTTACGTACAGGGTTGCTGTTTGGCCATTGTTGTCAACAATATGTTAAATTGAGTGTTTGGAGGTATTGGGTGGTATTGTTTCTGTAGGTATTGGTTCGGAGGTATTGAAAGGTATTTTTTATGATATTGGAAGGTATTTATTATGATGTTGGAAGACATTTCTATTGAGAGGTATTGTTTATGATATTGGAAGGTATTTATTTTAAGGTATTGGAAGGTATTTTTTATATTGTGAGGTATTATTGTTGTAGGTATTTGTTGTCAGTTGTTTTTTGAGGTATGGAGAGATATTATTTTAATGTATTGGAACATCTTTGTTTAAGCCAGGGGTGGAAATAACCCATTGCCCGACGTCTATGTCCACTGTTTTTTTCTGTCAGGCAAGCAAATTTGTATATCACACTGTACCGGTGTCCAGTTGACTTTCCAATGTTATTTATGTTGTTTATTTAAAACATCAGCAAGAAAACGTTCGGTATAGTGGAAAAATTATCAAGGCAAGTGACTTTACATGTGCCATTGTACCGGAGTACACTATCAATTTTAAAGTTATTTCCACCCCTGTTAAGCTATTGAAATGTATTTTTTAAGTATTGTATGTATTTTGTAGGTAACGGGAGGTATTTTTTTGTAGGCATTGGTTAGGAGTTGTTTTTTAAAGTATTGGGAGGTATTTTTATAAATGTATTGAGAGGTATTTTGGTAAATTTGTGATTTGTGAATTTTTTTTTTTTCAAGATTGATTATTGGTTTGAGAAAGCAAACAGTGATGGATTAATGATATATGATGAATGAGAATAACAACTCCCATCACTTATAGTTTTCTGATGTTTTTATTGTTTGCAGAAACTGCACAGAGCATCTTTGTTTACAACACATTAGTGGTGTTCCAATTAAATTAAATATTCGAAGATTGGTCGCAGTGTCCAAACGACCAAGCAATCGATCACATTTTCTCATAATCGAAACATAAACGATTTTGGAACTATTGTTTTAGTCTTTGAAATACTTGACAATGGAACATATCGTTGAAGTTGTCAGGGCCTGAAAACGTGTTNAATTCTTAGAAAACTCACTTCACTAACTGAAAAGCCATGACTAAATATTTCATGAAGACTCCGGGAAGTTTATGTTCATGATATATTAGTCATCACTTTAAAGTAACAAGTTGCGTCATGTTATACATATCTGCAATTACAACCTGGATAGGAAAATCTGAAAAATGACGCTAACCAATTTTTGTCGATGATTGTTCGTTGGTAATGAAGCAATCATCAATTGTGAGATTTCAACCAATTCCCAACACTACAACACATACACAAGTAAGAAATACTGAAACATGTCTTTTTGTTGTCTAGCACTACTCTCATCAATGTTCCCGATATATGATAATAAAATGAGTCTGGACCAGGCAATCCAGTGATTGACGCCATGAGCATAGATGTATTCAACAGGGATATGATGATATGCAATGGCCAAGTCAGCGATCCTGACCACCAATCATATGAGATCATTTTAGGGTATGACACTTACCAGAATTAGTTGTGGTCCATAGGAACAGGCAATAGCAAAATAACAAACTGTATTTTTGGATCTGCACTTGACCTGCACTCATGGGTGTGGACCCTAAACTTGTTCTATTAAATAGCATTACATAGAGATTAATGCCCAAGCGTAGATGTCATAGTGTATTTACAATATGGCTGACTGAAAAATGATATTTCATGAGCAAGAACGAGAGAAATATCATTTTTCTGGTACGAATGCTGTACATACAATATGACATCTATGAGAGTGTGTTAATTTCTTTATTAGTCCCTACTCTTCAGAATTCTTTAATTGCAAATAACAGTGTTTTACCAGGACTTACAATGTTAAAAGCCATCTAAATATAGCCTTGAAGTGTATGAATACATGTAAGGAAAGGTCAAGGTCACTGCGCATTGACGTTAACTGTTGTAGGACTGAAAATCTAGCACCGATTTAAAACAGTCAAATTCTGACAAACTCTTGAAAAATGTGATGTGTGTTACTTTTTACTGAAATCTAGTGTTTATTAGTGTTGATAAATGTGTCAGAAGGAGGAAACGAGAGTAACTGAAGTTGTAGGAAACATTGTATTCGTAGTAAAAAATTATGAATGAAAAAAGTAGCCCCGCCTTCCAATATCACGTGATTGTCTCAACCAGCCAATTAAATGTCCTCTAGGGTTTATGACGTGTGTGCTACGTATCGAAAATATGTCATCACTTTTTTTTAAAACATTTGGATTTTAATTCATCAGTTCAATATTTACCAAAAACAATAACATAAAAAGTTAATGCTTGTTAACTGTAGCGGCTAATTTGTTTGCAGCAGTAGGTTAACTGTTCACCTGTTCCCAGACAGTATATGTAACACATTCATAAGTGATGAAACCTGTTCCCCACGCGGAAATTACATGACACATACTAGTGGGCAGACACAACTGGAATGAAAAACCAGATGAGACGGTAACCACTGGACCATGAAGTGATGATCAATGTGCTTGTATTAAATCAATGCTGGTTTCATTAGTGTATAGTGGTGGTGGGTTAGCCCAGTGGTTAAAGCGTCTGCACATCACGGTGAAGACCTGAATTCAATTCCCCACATGGGTACAATGTGTGAAGCGCATTTTTGGTGTCCCCTGCCGTGATATTGCTGGAATATTGCTAAAAGCCGTGTAAAATTAAACTCACTTACTCATTATTTGTATTAATGCAAACCACTTAATTTCATCCACAAATGCCCGATTTCTGGTGTCCCCTGCCGTGGTATTGCTAGAATATTGCTATGTGTGGCATTGAACAACAAACCAATAAACAAACCATTAATAAGTGTAGGCTGCAATATGGAATTACACTTGACAAAGGCACTAATGAGTGAGTGAGTATGGTTTTACGCCGCTTTTAGCAATATTCAAATAATATCACGGCTGGGACAACAGACATGGGCTTCACACATTGTACCCATGTGAGGAATTGCACCTGGGTGTTCGGCGTGACAAGTGAACGCTTTAACCACTAGGCTACCCAACTGCCTCGACAAAGGCAGTAGATATGTAAGGCAATAGTATAGTACTGCTGGGAGAAAATTTGGCGAAAAAGAAGCACTTATTTTTTTATGTGAATTTTAGAGTGCCAAGTAATACCAGTATTGCAGGGCAGATGATAAGGTAGTCTTGAAAAGGGTAACACCTG
This sequence comes from Haliotis laevigata, assembly GCA_008038995.1. Classification (NCBI taxonomy): domain Eukaryota; kingdom Metazoa; phylum Mollusca; class Gastropoda; order Lepetellida; family Haliotidae; genus Haliotis; species Haliotis laevigata. The sequence continues at coordinate 90,554 of VKKT01001748.1, read as the reverse complement.
GTGTCTGATTTCTGATTTCCGTGGTCCATTGAGGATTATTTATATAACTAGTTTGCCTTTTATGACACTGATTAATATCTGGTGCTGATGTTGGGCTGACAGTATTTTATAATTTTTTATTATACTTGTTTTGTCATCTGTTGACACTGACAGTATTACGTAGCAGTTACATGTATAAGCTTTCCCATGTTGTAAAACTCATCCCCATAAATATCTGAAACTGTAAAAAAACAATTTGCATTGGATTCCATGGAAATAGCCTAGTGGTTAAAGTGTTTGATTGTCATGACGAAGACCTGGGTTTGTTTCCCCATGTGGGTACAATGTGTTAAGACCATTTCTGGTGTCTTTTGCCAAGGTATTGCTGGTGTATTGCTAAAAGTGGCGTAAAGTGTTATTTGCTCACTCTATCCCAGCAATATGCTTTGTTTGAAAAACATATTGCAGTGTGCAAGTGTTGCGTAGTGGAAATAAACAGAGCTGTCTAATAAATGTAACTGAAAATCTAATCATCTAAAGTTTGAAACTTACCTTTGGCCTAAACAAGGAAGTAAATGTGATAACTATTACACGTGACAAAACTAGTGGATGATTTACATTGAACTAAATGTGATTCTCTTAAAGTGAATAAAGTGAACTTTGAAATGAAACCGCTAAATACCACTAATTGTCTAACGTCTAAGCACTAGAGTGTTCTAATATGAGTTCAACAATCTAACACTCAAAAGCCACTAATCTAATACCACAACAGCAAACTAAACCTTCAAGTCAAATACCTAAAAACTAAACAGTCAATCCCACAAGTCATATGCCAACGAGTGAATGGGACGAAAAATGGAACGAATGGGATGGTGTATCGTTTACCACCGTCTTATATACCCCAAATTACTTTGTATTTCACGTGCAATCATTCCCATCTCCAAGTGTATTCAGGTGATACAACCAGTATGCACTGGGTGCATTTGGTCAAGCAGTTTAATGAAAAATCCAAAATGTCTTCAGAACAACAAGTATATCAGTGACACCGTGCAGTCCTTTTAAGAGTGGACGATGGGGTAGCCAAGTGGTCAAAGTGTCAGCTCATCACATCGAAGACCCGAGTTCCATTCCCCACATGGTTTGAATCTGTGTAGCCCATTTCTGGTATCCCCACCATGATATTCCTGGATATTGTTAAAAGCGGCATAAACCCCAACTTACTGCTATTAAAGGCAGATAGTATTGAACCTCTGTTTGGTGAATGTTTCTGAAGCATATTTCATGTGTTAAATTGGTTGTTGTTTGTTTCAGGTGGGAATGGGTGGAAATCATCGAGCCGCAGACCAAGGAGCACATGTACGCCAACCTCACCACTGGCGAATGTGTGTGGGATCCACCCCCAGGGGTCAAAATGTGAGTCCCCCTTTTATAATATACACACACCTACTTACATAACACACATCATTGTTTTACAGGATACCGTATTTGACACAATAAGCCTCCATGGGAATTCAGTATCAATACCAAAGTATGATTATCATGATTATACAGATGTACCTATTTGATTCCTGAAAGTTCCAGCCCTGCCCTGACTTCAGCCCTGCCCCACAATGAAGCACGCATGACACATTGTGAGTTTGTTCAATATTGCCTCTGTTCACCTAGCAGTGAATGGGTACCCGGTGGGATAATATGGTCATATGACTGTTTACCTTCTTGCACCTCACAGGCAGCCTGGTTAATCAGGGTAATATAATAATGTTTGTGCTTTGCCCATAATATGTCCTTAGTGCCACTGAGCATCTTCATGGTTGATATTGGATGCTCTACGTATATATATATATATATTTACATGCAGGGGTAAGAATTTCCTGCAGAATATGTACAAATATGTGCAGAAAAGTGCAGAAAGTGTCACTTTTGAAATGGAAATGTTTATTGTGTCAAATTTAACACGCTCCTGAACACAACATTACATTGAAAATACACAATGCCATTTTAGAAAGTGGTTATATTTGGGAGATTACACTCTCTCAGTAAAATACAGATTCTAGTACTTTTTGGGTTGAGTCCCATCCGGGATTCGAACCCACACCCTCAGAGTCAGGCACCTAATCGCAGACGCACCACAAAGTCAGACGCCTAGATCGCTTTGTGTGCTGGAATCTGTATTTTATTGAGAAAGTGTAATCTCCCAAATATAACATATGTCACAACATGACATTATTTATGTTTGTTATGCAAATCAGAAATACATATCACATGTGTAATAACTACAAGCTTGACAAACAAATCTAGATACATTTCTAACATAGTGGGGCATGTGGTATTCATCACATTTATAAGGCATTCCAGCATTTGTGACATAAGCCATCACAGTATACACAGAAATCATATAACCCTCCAGAACCCGAGGAAACCTTCAACTATGTATGTTATAATGAGCTAATTACAGATGGTGTGCTTATTAGATTAAATGGGGTAGTATTCAATGTAAAGAAGCATTTCTTTTGACAGTCACAAAATACACTAATATTGGATTTCTGTGTTCTTATTTGTGTTTGTATGAGCAGCCATATCCCAATTAGTCACATATGTTTATTTTCAGGTTGTATTTTTWGCTCATGGTTTTATTTGTCATGAAWGTTCATGCATATGCATTTGCCTTATGTTCATTGTAAACCATTACACAACAACTTTGAAAAACACTTACACATTGCTGATAAAGTAGAATTATTCATTTGGTTGGTTTGCTCATTATTATATAAGAGGCATCAATGAAAGCTAAGCTTTGTAATGTATGCTATAATCAACCTTTGAAATTCACGCTGGTCCACTCACCAGAGACTACTAAAATGTGCTGGGGACAAGGGAAAATCCAATTATGGCAGTCTCGATTGACTCGTCGCATTCTGAACCAGTTCTCAATGCAGTTGGAACTGAATAAAACTAATAAAATATGTAAACATGGTAGATATTAGCTACAAACAAAACAAGAATTCTGCTAGTCTCTGAAACTGAATTTCAGAGATTGAACATTACTTGAGGCATTTTCGTGGCTGTTTGATATGATCTTAAGGCCAGACCAAGTTTATTTCTTGTTTTACATATTTTTGCGTCAGAAAACCTAAAGGCAGGAGGGGAAATTTAAAAAAGAAAATCACCAGTCAAAGTAGTATTCCTTCTAAATACTAAAACTATATTACTTTTGGCAATTTATGAAGTGTATATGGGGCCCAGGTTTACATATTTGGCCATTAGAATTATATTTTTTGAGTGGGGGAAAATTAATTCTATTTTTCTTGAAAAAAAACAACCGGCAGATCCGTAAAACAAGAAATAAAATTGGTCTGGCCTAATGGAACAATACTGTGAAGAGTATTCTGTTATTTCTGTAAGTATTCCCAATGAAACAGGGGAACAGATGTATATGAGCAAACAAACTTGAAATGATGAAATTGTGACCAGGTGGCTTGTCATTTGAAACACATTGTCTACAACAGCACATTTTTTACAGGGAGCTGTGTGGCCCAGGTGCACGTGCAATTTGACACTCTGCGATATGTCTTTATTCCAGGCTATACACATTGAGATTGTTCTTTGATTTGTCAATATCATATCCATGATGTTGTGTCTTTGAATTGCGACATCCTGATATCATTCAGTAACATGGCATTATGATATCATACAATTATGTACAGTGACATACTGTGACATTGTATTGTGATGTCATACAGTGATGGATTATGATGTCATATTGTGATGTCATACAGTGACATTGTGACATCATATTGTGATATATAGTGGTGTCATATTGTGAGATAATACATGATACAGTGATATGTTGTTATTATCCTGATATCATACAGTTGCAATGTATTGTGACATCATGTCTTGATATCATATGGTGACAATATATATATCACTAAGCATGTTTGTAATGACATCATATTGTGATATCATAGAGTGACATGACATCGTGACAACTTAATATGATATCAGAAGGGTAACAAAATCACTTTTGGTTTCAGTAGCCTTCAGAAACAATCTGCTCTGGAGTTACCATCTGTTCATAGATGAAGTGGTAGTCTGCAAGAAAAACCATTTGTCATTCATGAATTGTATTGGTCTTGGAAAGACAAGTTGAATCAAATCTGTCCAGTAAGCCCAGGTTGTAGTATACATGAAAACATTAAACCCTATTGAAAATAAAAGGAACGTTTGGGCTGGTAGGTTTAATAGTTTTAGGAACAGAACACACGTGACATTTTCCAACATTGTATCAAATTGCTGTTTGATACAGTGAACTGATCATGGAGGAATACAGCCTTCAGCCTCCATATTCCATAAATCTGTCAAAGAGTTGTCTTTATCATGTCAGCTTTAGTTTGGATGCATGGATTGATGGCATGCTGTAATGAGGACTGGTAATGTGGGTGTAAGCTGGGACGCTGTAAGCTGGGACGGTGCTGGGACCACACAGGCCTGAGGCGCTGGGAGCATGGCAGTGTGACGATCAGCGTGTGTGGGCAGCAACCGTTATGGCGTGCTTCCAGGGGGACGTAGATGGGCTTGCTGTAGGGGACACAGATGGTTCATATGGAGGTTAACATGTCAGATGTGGAGGGGACACAGATGGTTCATATGGAGGTTAACATGACACATGGGGGTTACCATGACACATATGAAGGTTAACATGACACATATGGAGGTTAACATGACACATGCTTTGGTTAACATGGCACATATAGAGGTTAACATGACACATATGGAGGTTAACATGTCACATATAGAGGTTATCATGACACATGTGGAGGTTAACATGACACATGTTGAGGTTAACATGACACATATAGATGTTAACATGACACATGTGGAGGTTAACATGACACATAGTTAACTTGACACATGTGGAGGTTAACCTGACACATGTAGAGGTTAACATGACACATGTTGAGGTTAACAAGACATGGAGGATAACATTTAATGTTGAGGTTAACATGACACGTGGATGTTAACATGACACATATAGAGGTTAACATGACACATGTGGAGGTTAACCTGACACATGTAGATGTTAATATGACACATGGAGGTTAAATGACACATATAGAGTTACCGTGACACATCTGGAGGTTATGACACTTGTAGTGGTTATCAGGACACATAGAGGTTAATATGACATTAGGAAAATCACATGAATGACACATGGTGGTTAACATGACACATATGGAGGTTAATATGACACATGTGGACATTAACATGACACATGCAGAGGTTAACATGACATATGGAGACTAACACGATACATGTTGAGGTTAACATGACAGAGAAGGAGATTAACATGACACATGTGGAGGCTAACATGATATTTGAAGGTTAACATGAATGACATGGAGGTGAACATCACAAATAGAGGTTAACATGACATATGAACGTTAACATGACACATGGAGGTTAACATGACACATGAAGGTTAACATGACACATACAGAAGTACAGACACATGGTGCATGTTGGTAAACACATGTCAGTACAGTGTGGGAACACTGGTATGTACATACATGGGTACCGTGTATGTTGGTGTAGGTGGTACATGTGAAGGTTCTGGAATTGTCCTTGCATAGACATTAAAACATAGATTAATTGTCAAGCCACAGACACAGACATGATTGAGGTGTCAGAATGATCCTTCCAGAGACACAGGCATAGATGAATGGTCCTTCATGGACCCTCAGACATGGATGAGATGTCGGACAGTCCTTCTTTAGGCACTACCAGACATGGATGGATGGTCCTTCGTGGACCGTTAGACATGGATTAAAAACGTTGCAAGCCTAAATTTACTCTAAATGTGTTGGGACTTACGTTTTCCATGTTATGGATGTCATAAGTGGGTATACCCTTGAAGATCCGGCTTGGAATTGATCTTCAGGAACCCATGCTTGACGTAAGATGCAACTAACAGAATCTGGTTGTCAGGATCGCTGATTTAGTTTTGCACATGTCCTCAGATCCCAATTGCGTAAATCGATGCTCATGCTGTTGATCACTAAACTCTCTCACTCATGTGGGTTCACTTTGTGGTATGAATGGTGCCATTGATGAGGTAGGATGATCACTTTGTTGATGGGTATATATTTTGAATGTCACTGCAACACATCTATCTCTCTCTGTATCAAATGCAGCTGGTCTGAACAAACATTAACACAACAAAATGTCAGTGATTCTATAGAGATTTGTGTTGGTGCTGTAATGTGTGGAAGTCATCAATCATGGCTGATAGATACTGATCACGACATTACATTATTTCTAGACAAACGCATATTTTCTGAATATATATAATTTTGATAAACCGATTTAAATTGAAAAGGAGTCCCTGGAGACCAGAGATTCAGGAACATGAGGAAATCTAGACTTGCTTCATTTAGGGCTATAGCATGGCAGGGAGGGTTAGGCTGTAGGGAAAATAATTATTTCTAGACTAACACTTAGTCTCTGAATACATGTAATTTTGATAGTAACAAATAAACTGGTTTAAAAATGAACCTGGGGAAATCTGGACCTGCTTCATTCAGGGCTTTACAGGGAGTTCAGAGCTGTAGGGAAAATAATATGGTTCAGGGTGTGTAAGACAGACTACCTAGTTGTTTAAGGCTGACTGACTGAGTTTAGTTTTACGCCGCTTTTAGCAATATTCCAGCAATATTACGGCGGGGAACAYCAGAAATGAGTTGTTTAAGGGGCGTCAGTTCACTGTGCAGAGAGTTGACCATTTGAGAACAACAGATATCGTGGGTTGGAATGTGCCTGATTATGTTTCTAGGTTTGCCAGCACCTGACATGTTTTACCAAAGTGGTAAACGTTATAGACATGACTCACTTGGGGCTTCCATCCCATGTTAAGCTGACAAACTGGAATATGAATGGAATACTCTTCCTAAAGTGGCATTAAAATGAAACTCACTCATTTCGCTCCTCAGTACTGTGTTGATAGTTGACTTGACACACTGACAACCAGGGTTTGATAGTGTAGGAATGGTCCCTCCTTCTTGTGACTCTTGATGTGTGAAGCCCATTTCTGGTGTCCCCTACGGAGATATTGCTAGAATATTCCTAAAAGCAGCATAAAATAACTAACTCACTCACTCACTCTTGTGACCTTACATTACCAGGTGTTACTTTTGTTAGTAAAATGCTTGTGTGATATTTCACTTGATGAAAACAAGGGCCCTCATTCTCGAAACGTTCGTAGCCCTAAGAATTCTTAACTTTGATCGTAGCCAATGTGTTAAGAATAGGCTTAAGAAGTTCACAGGGGTACGAACGTTTCGAGAATAGCTAGCCTAGGTTTGGTAGTGTAGGACTGGTCTTCTGTATTGTGATTCTTTCATCACTAGGCATTACTTTCCTTAGTGAATTTCATGTCTGATAGTTCATTCAGTGTACTGAAAACCAGCATTTGGTAGTGTAGGACTGGTCTTCCGTATTGTGATTCTTTCATCACTAGGCATTACTTTCCTTAGTGAAATGCATGTCTGATAGTTCATTCAGTGTACTGAAAACCAGGATTTGGTAGTGTAGGAATGGTTCTTCCTTGTTCTGTTCCTTACATTACCAGGGGGTGGTGGGGTAGCCTAATGGTTTAGGCGTTGGCTCGTCACGCCTAAGACCCGGGTTCAAATCCCCACATTGGTACAATGTGTAAAGCCCATTTCTGGTGTCCCCTC
>VKKT01001748.1:32199-43184 GCA_008038995.1 Haliotis laevigata | reverse complement strand
TGAATGGTACAGTTATGTTGAGCTGAATGGTAAAGTGATGTTGAGCTGAACGGTCAAGTAAAGTGATATTGAGCTGAATTGTAAAGTGGGTTAAGGGTGTTGGGGATGGGGACTTGGGCAACAATTTGAAGTTATTTCATGTAGCATTTGAATCTTGGAAACCCTGTAAATCTTTCAGCTTTTTTAACATACAGGCTGTGATGAGAACTCCATGTTTTGAGCACTATTAAATGGTGTCCCTGCAAAATACCATCCATGAAAGCCAGCATGTATTTTAGGTCAAAACCTTGGTCTTAAAAAAAAATGAAACACTTTTGACTTAAAAGTGAATAAGTGCAACTTAAGAAGTAAGTGATGCTTAAAAAGTAAGTGTGACTTCAAAAGTGAGTAAGTGAAACTTAAGAAGTAAGTGTCACTTCAAAAGTGAGTAAATGTGATTTCAAAAGTGAGTAAATGTGATTTTAAATGTGATTTTAAAAGTGAGTGAGTGAAGGGTAATGAATGTTTTGACTGGTCGGTTAAGTTAAAGCTATAGCAGGCAGCCATCACACGCTGATTGTATCCAGAAGGATCAGTGTTGGCGCCATTGATCACAGGTTCCTTCTCTGTGTAGAAATAACACTTTGCCGGTGCTGTAATATTTCTGTTGGTGGTGTAAAATCTGTTGTCACTCACTACCAGTATATGTACTCTGAACGTTTTTCCTACGTGATAAGAATCATCTCCATGACGATGTATAGAGCTTGCAGCTTGGAGAGGTTAATTTCTGTGTCAGCCTTGCCTAATGTGCGGGAATCTTAGTTACAGCTGATTGCTGCGTTGAGCTTAAATACTCACGAGGTTTTTCATGCTTTCAACTCAGGAAGTGAATGAAATTTACTGTGGGTATTCTTGTCAATCGTGAAGCAAGTTATTGCTCCTTTTATGTATGAGTTGGTTAAGACTTGGGAAAGTAGAGATTTAAGGATAGCATCTCGTCGAGATGTATTAGAAGGAACATGTTGAATCATCTGAGCAATGTATAATGTCCATAGTAAGGGAGGTTTGTAGCTAAGTGGAAAGTGTGTCAGCTTATCATGAAAACACATGGGTTTTATTCCAATATTGATACAAACTAATGTGCTATTGACACTGAGAGTCCTATGCCTTGAGTATATATGTTCTTATAGGTTGTAGTACTAATCTTCTTTCAGTTCACAATTGTGTTTTTATATAGTTGTGTTGGCAGTTGTACTCACACTATCGACCTCTTAACTGCCTTGAGCTCCTACCCTTGAGCTCCTACCCTTGAGTTCCTACCCTTGAAAGTCCAGGTTACTATTGATCTTCACTAACCCATGCTTGTATGACTAATGGGATCAGGTAGTCAGGCTTGCTGACTTGGTTGACACGTGTCATCGTATCCCAATTGCGTAGAGCAATGCTCATGCTGTTGATCACTGGATTGTCTGGTCCAGACTTGATTATTTACAAACCGCTGCCATATAGCTGGAATATTGCTGAGTGCAGCGTAAAACTAAACTCACCCCCTTTTTAAACTGCCTCCGTGGTGTAGTGGATAGAGTGTCTGCCTGGAGGGCAAATGGGCCGTGGTTTAGTCCATGGTGCAGTGGATAGAGTACCTTCCCGATAATGGTAGGTCACCAGTTCAGTTCCTGGCCATCACGCTGAAAGACCTTAAGTGATGGTACTTGATGTTACCCTGCCTGGTTTCGGCATTAAAGGGATAAAAGACGGACAGGTTGGATCAAAGTCAGCACAAACAAAGGCATAGCTGAAAAATGCTGACTACAGCATGTGTAGTCATGAAAAACAATTTTCCTCTCTCACTTTTTATATTTACTCTGAAAGTTTTTTGTATTACAAACCGTAGGCAACAGATATGATCAGAATTCGACCCTGTCCATGTCATCGGATGCCGAGAAACGTCATCTGGTTTCTTGAGCTCCGAAAGACAACAGTTAAACTCTTCACATGTGGAAATAATCTGTTGTCAAGCTGTGCGCCTGTGTTTTATAAAAATACAATACATCAGTGTGTCAAAATTTAGTATGAGGGGCTAAGCATTGTGTGAGTCCCCTTCTGAGTATTACTACCCTAAAAAACTGTTCTTGCTCTTTGGCCTTCTCCGATTCCCGTCTTGGTTTTGCAGCTGAGGTGAAGATATATTACCCTACTTTGACAGGGGGCATGTCATTTAGACTGAAGTCATGCCTGTGAAATGAAAGGGGTGGGTTAACAAGCCAGGTTTTTCGTTTGTCATAGCAGTCTTAGGGTGTTCATGCAACATATTTTGAAAAAAAATTAAAATGACACTTTTAAAAAGGAATGTAGTATTCGTACATTTTTAACATAATGGGTTCAGTTGAAAAGTTATTGAAAAATGCCAGACATTTGTTAAGTTGAGCATCCTGTTGTAACACTGTTTAAGTGTAAAATATTTTAACATTCATTACCAGGAGAAAATGGCTTTGAAAATTATGATTTTCAGATTGCCTTTCAGTGTCAGTTGGAAAATGATAATGAGTTTCCATTTCTGAACAAATGGTAAGCGGGTTCTGTATTTTGGTGTTTGGTGTTGTAGGTGGCATGGACAAATGGGTTATAAATCTGGTTGGACTGCTGCTGTGATAATTGTTACATGTTCTAGATCAGCTGGGGTACAGTTCATGTTAGCTCATGATTAACTGCTCAGCTGCTACACATGATAACAGCTTCATACCCTGATGGAAAAACAGTATTGTTTCACCTGACATCACATGGCGATTACCTTACAAAGTATCCCAGCCCTTGGGAAAATCTGACGTACTGAGCTCCGATTGTGAAGAGAAAAACATACCGACTAACACCATTATTGTTGCATTGCCGTCCTTGTTTTGCCATTGTCTGTAAATTGAAACTTGAATTTGCGAATGTTCATCACAGGTGCATATACTTTCACCATGATATGTAGTTGTGCTTCTGTAGTACATATAATCTTTCCGTATTGACCAGACTATGTAACCGTCACGAAATCATGTTATTTTTGCTCTACTGAGCTCTTCTTTTCATTGAGACCCGTGAAGATCCGCGTTAGCAATCATCAGTAACCCATGTGTAGTAAGAGGCGACTAACAGGATCAAGTGGTCAGGCTCGCTGACTTGGTTGACACGTCATTGTATCCCAGTGGCGTAGATCAATGCTCATGTTGTTGATCACTGGATTGTCTAGTCCAGAGTCGATTATTTACAGACCACCGCCAAATAGCTGGAGTGCAGCGTTAAACAATCGAACCAATACCAGCCTAGTTCATGAAGCCAATCTAAGAGTTCCACTTCATCTCACACCTGAATGGGCTCATTTTTCAATTAAGATATACTTGTTATATATTTCAGTAAGACTAAGCAGTACTCTATGTGTTGACCTACAGTATCAGTAGTCAAACCTCTAGGGTCAGGATATATAAGATTGTGTGGGAGTGAATCAGACACAGGTGCTTCATGCCAGAGGGATAATTTTACAGGTGGATATGGAAGCCAGTGTTTACACTAGGCAACATATGTGCCCTGGATCCAATGTAGCCTTTTGTTATTGTTATGATCATGGGAGTCGGGCAAATACTTCACGCTGCCAATTTTTCTCCCTGGGAATATTCATGTTAGTTTTCACAATCTGACATTGAGGAGTGAATGAGTTTGGTTTTACGCAGCTTATAGCAATAATCCAGCAATATCACGGTGGGGACACCAGAAATGAGCTTCACATTGTACCCATGTGGGGAATCGAAACCAGGATGAAGTAGCCTAGGTAGGCCAGAATCTCCCCCTTTTGATATAAGAGCAAGGTTGGGGAAGAAGTGGACTAGCTAGGCCATAATCTCTCCCCTTTTGATATAAGAGCAAGGGTGGGGAAGAAGTAGCCTAGGTAGGCCAGAATCTCCCCACTTTTCATAGAAAACAGAACAAAATATCCTAGTTTTAACAGGGGGGAAAGTTTGGCCTAGGGGGTGAAAACTTTAGCCTAGCCCAAACTAATTCCCTGGGGTAAGAATATCCTAAGACAAAACCTCCCCGGGGAAAGTTTAGACCGGGGAAGAAATGGMCTGCTACAMYGGGTCTTCGGCATGATGAGGGAACACTTTAACCACWAGGCTAMCCCACCGYCCCTARATTGACACTGAATATGACAAATGACAATTTGTTTGAAAGAGAAGATTATTCCTACCGGTAATTTGTTTACTTTTTTTAATGTAATTATACTTTTTTTAAAAYGTTAGTGAAGMGTCACTTGCAGGTTAGTTTATAATTGTGTGTTGAWTGTTGATTTTACATAAGGAAATGCTTGTGACGACAAACATTGTGTTTCTCTTATGAAGTATCATTTATTTGAAATGTTTGGTGTGGTTTGAAGTTTGACAGGAAAATACAGTGAGCGTGATTATTTACCCGAGATTAATTGTTATGTTAGCACAACTCCACCCTTTTACAACTCTCAAATGCCAGGTTTACCACAAGCCACATCCTTGTAGCGGTGACAAATTACTTGTAAGCCAACCAAACATTCTCAGGGTAACCACAGAACATTTTACGCTACACGCTCCACGTTAGTACAAATGTTAATCACCTTGCTGGTCTTTACCATTTGCACAGTTCATATGGAGACATTCCTGAAGTATCAGTGAGGATGCACCTCTTCCTCCCACTTCCAGAGGAAGGCTAGTTTACCCATTCATCTCTGACTCACAGGATGGATAGACTTGCTAATGGTTGAGATAGGCAATGCTAATATATATCTTGTCAACTCGCATGGCACCAAATGAGAATTTATTAGGATATTTGCGAGATTGTGGTGGTCTCTAGACAGGAGGCTGTGTAAGGAAGAGATCTTGAATTTTAAATTGAAGTTAAATTCAGATTAAGATATATTTTGAAGGTTGACATTGAGGACCACTAGGGGTGGTGATAGCATTATGGATGAGTGTGGGAATAAGTTAAAAATACAAATTAAAATAGCAATTGAAATTACAAAGTTTAATATTTATTAAATGCCCTTGAATTATTAGTTGGAATATGTCCTCCTTAACCTTACAATGTATTATGATCAACTTTCACAAATTTGGGGGTTAAGTTTGTTTGGCTATTTGGTATGTCATCGTTTATGGAATCAATGATTAGTTCCTTGCTCATGATTTCAATCACTGGCTTGTCTGGTCCAGAAGCTCAGGTGTAATACAAAGGGATAATTATTTATGCCATTCTAAACTCTGCAAGTTATGGAAGTCATCAACTGTTGTATAAGAATTATTTCAGATGAAATAAAATTGAGAAATTGAAATGAAATTATAATTAGAAAGCCAAACAGAAATAATAATTGTTTGTCCCGAAGTATAGTTCCTCTATCTGAATATTTCCTTACCACCCTTGTAATCTCCCTGCTGCTTATCGGCCATGCTGCAACAGGACACAAAGCCCTCCAATGCTGGCTGCTTTCGCCACGGACTCGGTGACAGCTTTGTAGATGGGGAGGCATTTTTAGCCCTCCTTTTTGTTTCGTTTCTCATGATATACAAACAGATAGGTGAGCACGCAAACACGATTGTCGACTTGGCTGTAACCGAGAGGAGGGTAGGGGAGGGCTGTGACATTTTATTGCACGGTTGCTGTTTGTTTTAGTCATCGGTGTTGGTATGTGTTGTCACTAATTGCTTTATACGAAGATAAGACGTTGTTTTGGTTCAAAGGTTTTTGTGTATTCTTGGGCTCAGTATTGGGTGGTGACAGCATATGCTGGCAATTATGTCTATGTTTATGGGTCATTCAGAAAGATTTCTTCGCCTTAAAGACACGATACTTTAAAAGATGATATGGCTCCCAGATGATGGAGATGGTGGTGGTAGTGGTAGTGGTAGTTCACTACAAGTTGTTATGATATTTGTGGTGAGGTTGATGATGACGATGATGATGAGGAAGATGATGATAATGATGATAACATGATGATGCAGATTCTGATGATGGTGATATTATCGATGATGATGATGATGATGAATTAGAATTCATCCTTAATAATTATGAACAGACAGATTGTTTGGAAATGGTCTTTATTGTCGGGTATGTATGGAGTTGACACAGTAACACCACATACTACCTTTATTATTCCAGTCACGTGTACCGATTGTATCAAACGGACATCATTTGTACCCATCAGAAAATAATCAGCTTGAGTAGAACAGCTCTTAGGAAGCTCTCAGATCACACCCTTCATTATCTACAGCCATACCAATGTACTCACGAGATTATTCCCACATCTTGATTGTTTTACATCTGAAAACTCACAGTCCCCAATCATTAAAATCACTGTCACCTCGAGCATGATACATTGAGAAATAAATGCGACATTTGCAGGGCATTTTGCCGAGATTCAGGTCATGTCAGGTCATCAGGAGACTCGATTTGAGATGTACTGCCAGGGAAATAATCAATGATGAAGTCGGGAGACTCGTGTTAATCTTTAGATCACTGCGTAGATGTTGCAACAGCATCCTTACTTCACTCCCTTGTTGATGAGAGTATTTTTGTGCCAATGTGTTTTGTTTTTGATGAACATATTGTTCCTGGAGCCATTGATTTTCAGTCATCTCTGTTCCAAGTTTGCGTGTTTTGCTGTTCTCGACAAGTGAAGGATGGTTGTGAACTGTAAAAATAGGCCATGCGAAGGACTGTTTTGCTTGTCATGACAGCTGATTATATTTTTTATTTTATCAGTTGTGTTGTCATATTATTACAAAGAGATTTTTTGTTTTTATTGACGATGAATGCTGTTTATTACACAATGGCATCGGCCAATGACCGAGTGATGGGTGGATGTTGTCAAGACTTTGCTTAAAGTGGAGAAGACTCACGTTTCTTTTCTTTAAGTTTATGAACGCCACATTCTGTATCCCTGCTTCATCTTTATTTATGATACTATGTCCCCATCCACAAAGCGTTCCTAATGCTAATTGCCTGCTTGTTGTTTAACGTCTAACTCAGCAGTATTCCAGCTGTATGGCGGTGATATGTAAATAATCGTGTCTGGACCWGACAATCCAGTGATCAACACSATGAGCATCAATCTACACAATTGGGAACCGATGACATGTGGTCAACCAAGTCAGCGAGCCTGTTAGTCGCCTCTTACGACAAGCATGGGTTACTGAAGATCAATTCTAACCTGGATCTTCACCGGTCTGTAGAAGACAAGAACATACCTTAGTTTAACAAATGTACAAGGAATTATTATTGATGAGGGAACTGAGATGTAAAATATGTATCAGTTCAGCAATGGCAACTGTATAGTTGTCACAGGCTTACAAAGGATGTACAGCTACAAATGCTCTGTATATCGGCCCCTGGTGGTGTTATTTTTCCATATGGATAGTTGCTTATCCACACAAGTGGCAGAGTGTGTCTGGCAGAGGCTTGATAGTTACAAGATACATGTTTATGACAAACACGCTTATGACGAACTGAGGGATGTAAGGAACTCTTTTTCAGTACGACAACTTGCCCAATACTTGAGTTAAAATGCAACTGTGGTTTTCACAAACTAAAATCAGTGGTCCCTTTGAGTTTGTTTAGCCAAAGTTTACTGTATTTCTGTATTACTAATATAGTTATAATGTATCTAATACAGACCTTAAAGATGTCATTATCCAATTGTGTCACCTTCACATTAACACTATTATCTCTGTTAATGATGTTTAGAGCCTGTTGGGATCAGTTGACTCAAATGTTTGCAAAAGAGACTGGTATGTTGGACTACATATATTAAACAAGTTGACATCCAGACTTCTTGTACCTTGTAAGGACTGTTATTTGATGACATCGCCTCCACCATCACCATTGGCATCATCATCGTCTTCATCGCCGCAGTCATCACTACCACCACCACCACCGCTACCACCACCACCATCATCATCACTATCATCATGACCATCACCACCATCATCATCATCATCACCACCACCACCACCACCATCATTATCATCGTCTTCATCGCTGTCGTCATCATTACCACTACCACCATCAACAGCATCGCCACCACCACCACCATCATCATCATCATGATCATGAAAGCACCATGTAAAGCCAATGTTGTAGATGTGTATGAATCTGTTGAGAATCTACAGACGGTATAGATGAGATCTGAGAATGACACAGATAGTGAAGAAGCTGTGGTGCCTGATTGATATGGCCTTCTGCTCTCCTGCATCACAGTCCATGGACAGGGATAATTAGGTGTACCGGACTCCATGATGGAGAGAAATTTGATTTTACCACACACAGGTTGATGTGTCGACACAACGCGCCTGCCGCTAAAGTGAATTATACATTATTGAGAGGGATTTACTTCAGGGATACGAGTCACTGCCACGACCAGCAAGGGAAATTTTTTGTTTTGGGGGATCACATTTGGGGATTTGAAATTTGATGAAAGGGAAATTCACACAATGTGCTGAGTGTACATGGAGTGATATAATAATAGACATATAAACCTCCTAGTCTGGCCATTTTGGAAATAGAGTGAGGAATGTACATTCATTAATGGATGTGAGGTGTTGAAAAATGGATTATTATTGCATCTTGTCAATTGATAAAGTTGTATGAATCGATTAGGGTTCGGTTGGTTAGGTTAGATTTTCACTTGTGACATGGTTTGAGATGAAATCAATGGTAATGCATTTGTGTAAAGTGTTCAGAAGGGCAGGTTATATTTGTGGTGGCTTATATTTGCTGTGGTAGCATTTGTTGGTGTGCTGGTTCATGTTGCAGTTGGCATATTTGACAGCTGTTAATAATAATTTTTTATCAGATGAACTAGTGATCAACATAATGAGCCACATTCAATCTGTTTGGTGTATGATGCCATTGCAGCAAACTAAATCACCCAATTCTTGAGCAGATCCCAGAGCATTTGTCTTACAGACCCCAGAGTGTTTGTCCTACAGACCCAAGACAGTCTTACAGACCCTAGAACATTGGACTTACAGACTCAAGAGCATTTGTGTTACAGACCCAAGAGCATTTGTCTTACAGACCGAAGACTGTTTGTCATACAGACCCTAGAACATTTGTCTTACAGACTCAAGACTGTTTGTTTTACAGACCCAAGAGTATTTGTCTTACAGACCCAAGACTGTTTGTCCAACAGACCCTAGAACATTGTTCTTACAGACCCAAGACTGTCTTACAGACCTAAGTGCATTTGTTTTACAGACCCAAGAGCATTTGTCCTACAGACCCCAGAATGTTTGTCTTACAGACCCAAGACTGTTTGTCTTACAGACCCAAGAGCATTTCTCAAACAGATTCCAGAGCATTTGTATAAGAGACCCCATAGCGTACATTCACCCCCCAATTCCACTCTCGACACCTCAGCTCTATCACCTAGGCATACCTTATTTCGGCTCTGAAATTAACCCGTCTTGGTTATTTAATTATCTAGGATTGCTTATAGAAATAATTATTTTATCCTTACATACAACTATTTTGAAAACTGCATGTTATTCTGACCAAATCCACTTAATTGTACGTCCAGCTTAGACTGCAGGAGACAGATCTAATCTGGAATCACCCTGGGTAAATCCTCGGCTGGTAGCATCCTTTGTAGACTAACAACTAGTCTCTGAAATGAACATATTTTACTGAAAAAAGTTCATAGTAAAAAAAAATAGAATATAATGAAAAGTGAGCCCTGAGACTTTCTTCAGCTGAGAAAATCTAGACTTACCACATTTTCTAGACTTGCGTGGTCTTTCCTGGATATATTTGCTTCAGGGTCTGTACGACAGACTACATCCTTTGATGGCTGCCGAGTACAGGCAGTGCTTACACTGATGGTAGGACCACCACTGAGCTGCAGCTTGGTCTGTCGGGCTATTGTGTCCCTGGACCACTGCTGTAGTCTTAAGGACACACCATCTGCCCATAGAGCTGCAAGTCAGTGTTGCGCATCATACCAAAATGTGTTAAAGTTGAGTTGAGTTGGGCTTTACGTCACAGCGGCATTATCATAGTGACGAGAACAAGTCTGCATTAATAATCATTGCAGGTACAGGGTCAAAATGAGTTTTATTTCAAAAACATATATTCATTTCATTGTCACTTAATGACAGAAAAAGGCATAGCGCTAAATTTGAAGGCAGGCAATTTGTTAGTGACATTACACAGTTACAATTTATGATACAGATCAACTTCCCTCAGGTAGTTCACTATCAGATGAGCCCTCACGCGGGAGAACACATCTTTCAGAATGTGTTACAGATGGTAATGCTGTCACATGCTAGTCACAAGGTGGATATGGTCAAATCTCATTTCATCAGGCTCTTTTTTTCTGTTCCAAACCTGAACGGACCTTGACAGGTGTTAAGGATTTCTAATACCTATTCCTAAAACTGCTAAACAACACTCTGACCCTAATTTCCTCGGCTGTATTGTCCTCCACAATTCTGATGTTTTTGTCAATGATCTGGCTACAACAGATGCTGTTTCAGCCTCCATTGAGTAACCTGACATGTTGACTTGGATAATGACAGAATTATGTGAAGGTCTCGGACAGTAATTAGGTGATTATTATGGATTACCTGACTGCAAATCGGATTCATTATTTTCAAAGCATTATATTGACTTTTTAAGGATGTTTTTTCTGTAGAAGGATGGATTTGCTAATTTTACTGACATCTGAGGATGGTCATAATCCGTGGGAGTATCTCCTGTACAACAACTGCTTGTTGCCAATCGGGCCATGGATATACAGATCGCTGTTTCTACATCTAGTTTTAGTTTTGCTTGTTTAATAACGCTACGCAGAAAAATATTCCAGCTGCCTGATGATTATCTATTTATTATCACGTCTGGACCAAACCTCAAATTATATAGGGATGGTTCAGTAGCATAGTGGTTAAACATTCGCTCATTACGCCGAAGATCCAGGTTCGGTTCACCACATAGGTACAATGTCTGAAGCC
>VKKT01001747.1:87729-98306 GCA_008038995.1 Haliotis laevigata | reverse complement strand
GAACCCGGGTCTTCGGCGTGACGAGCCAACGCTTTAACCACGAGGCTACCCCACCGCCCCTGATATTAACTAAATCCTTTTAATCATGTTAGCACTATTTGTACCTCCCTATTTTCATTTCCAACCTATTTCCTAAACTTTACACAGAATTAAAGCTTGGGATCGACATTTTTTTGTCAAATGTTGGGGTATTTTGAAGGCCATCTTGGATTTAGCCTACCAAACCGACATGGCCATCATACTTTTTTGATATCTAGAGACCCTAGCAACTTCAAAAAACATAAAAGTGTTTGGTCCCTCTGAATGGTACCGAAAACTTGTCTGGCTCATGGCCTACCATAAACGTACTCAAATTATGATGTATTTTCAGTTTGCATAAATGTTTTTTTCGATACGTGTATGTGAGTGTTCACTGTCCTTGTATATTGCCTCAGGCCTTCTCATGATTTGTCTTGACAATGCCAAACCATGAAAACATTTTAGTACATTTTACATGAATCTGTTTGGCCTTAGGAATCGATGGAAACCCAATTGGACGGTTTTGTGGAAATTCATCAACATCCCCAGTTGGTCCCTACTATTCTAATGGAATATATATGAAACTGGTATTCAAAACCGGCAATGATACCAGCGGAACGGGCTTCCGGCTCCGCGTGTCTCATAGTACAAAGAAAGGTTGGTACAGATAATATTATTCTGATGTTCAACGATTATTTCTAAGACTGTTTTTCTTGTCATAGCGTTGGGAGTATCAATACTTTTAACAGCATTGATCAATGCTCATTCTGTTGATCACTGAGATAGTCTGGGCCAGATTTGATTTATAGACCGCCGCCATACAGCTGGGACATTGCTGAGTGCGGCGTTAAACAGCAAACAAACAAACAATGCTTCTAGTATAATCTTGTCGAATTGAGGTTGGATTAGCATGCATTCTATGACTTTTCAATGCAACAATATTTTATAATATAGAGTTTATATGCAATAATGTTTCAGCGATACCTTTTCAATCGCCATTTTGTGGACCACGATTCCTTAATGCAACCACACTCCCTAAAATCCTGAAATTCCCCGAACATTCAAAGTTCGCGCCCAAGTAAGTATACCCTCATCTATAATATTTACACAAAACAAAGTTAGAAAATCGTGTTATGCCACTAACCTAAAAATTAAAGCCAATCGCTTTGATCTTTGTGTATGTGTTAAAAGTTTTTGTGTTAGATTCTTCGATATATACCTTAATAACGTCATACATGTTTAGAACTAAAGAAACAGATTCTTTGGGCGAAACATTCAAGCAGCATGTTAAACACTTTTTACAACTTGTAGTCTGAGAAACCTTAAGTGTCTTCCAAGAGTTGCGTCCCTTAGGACTGCCAGAATTATTTTGTCGGGTTTCAAGGCCCATCCATATGAAATGAAGTCTGCCTCTTTACCTGAAGTTGACATTCAATGGACCAGTACTTCCAGTTCTATGCGAGGTGCAAGTTCGTTTGTAATCATACGAGGGGCGATCAAGAAGTATGTAGAGTCACCAAGAAAACGATACAAATGCAGTTATTTTTCCACATATTATCTGTCAAGCTCAAACAATTTGGTTTTGCTATCTTCCAGTCTGATGATCCCCATTTTGCTTGACCTCATATCTTGGTACCCACAAAAAACGCAAATTCTACAATTAATGCATCAAAAACTTCAGGAAACAAAATATGCAAGAAATATTTTGTGTAATTGAGATTGATATAAGTCCCCTAGAATCACACTTAAATATTAAAGTTCATAAAACAGCAATTTGAAATTACAATCGCTTGTTAAAGTGACTCCCCTCCTCATGTTGACGGAAAGAGCTTGTTTTGGAGACACTACCCACNCCCTTTCAGATGACGTAATCATAAGGACATAACTTACTCTAATGTTTTCACTCATACATGATAGGGGTGTCCTTAAAAAACAGCTCTCGACTAAATATATTAAGCAATTCAAATATTTGACTGTTACTATACTGAACATAGTCTATATGATATACTCTGAGGGCATACCATTATCCAAGAGGTACCAAATGACACATCGTTTTTCATTTTCTGCAGTTTTGTTAGAAATATTATACCCTTATGGGTTGTGATGACAAATATCTCGATAACCACATTACCCACATATGTGAAATTTTGGATATGACTTTGTTAAAGATTCCTTCAAAAAAATGGAAGTTTTTCAAACATTGGACATCGAGAATACAGTTAGTCTACGTACTTTTTGATCGACCCACGTACATGTTAGTCATTATGTATGCAAATATCACCCTGATATTTGATTACTTTTTGTCGGTCTGCATCATATCCGTGCTTGCGAACAAGTGACACAACTGCAGTAGGTGCAAAGGAGCTTTATTCATTTTACACTCTTAATTGCAGCGGTAAAACATGCACGTGGATAATGACTGCGCCTGATCCTGGTATGATGGTCCGTATCGTCGTACTGGACTCGGACGTACAGATTAGTCCTGATGATTACTTTGCCTGCGCCTATAGCCGTGTCACTGCTTACAATGGTACACAACAGTTCCACGAAGCTTATTTTACACAGGGCATAGACTGAATCCGAATCAGCCAAAATTACAGTCTATTTTCCTTAACATTTTTTGCGACATTGAAATTACTTGAGTAATAACTAATAGATGGAAATGGTAGATAACACGGTCATCTTAAATGCATAGCATTCACCTTTATTGTCATTTACCTGTAAATACCCGTGAAGATCCGGGTAAGAATATAAATATTGGTCTACGGTAACCCATGCTTGTCGTAAGATGCGAGTAACGGGATCGAGAGGTAAGGCTCGCTGACTTCGTAGATTTACGTAGATCGATGCACATGCTGTTGATCACTGGATTGTCTGGTAGAAACTTTATTATTTAGAGACACCCGCCATATAGCTGAAATATTGCTGAATGCGGCGTAAAACTAACTCACTCATTCACTCATTCTACCTGTGCAAATATACACCATGAAGTTTAAGCTTCTCAGACGTAACATACTCTCATTTCAAAATATTCGTGTTTCCTCAAGTTCTTTATTACTTTAGTTTACTGTTATTCAGAAGTGTTTTTTTTCACATATTTTCCAGGTCGTCAGTCATGTTTTTCCAGCTTATTTGTACGTCTCTGCCTTGATTTTACCAGGACCATCGCCCTCAAATGACACGATTTTATTCTGGTGTGGCAATTCAAGACCGACACTCCAGAGCACGGGATCAGCTATGACTCTTCAATCCATTACACGCTACTCAAACGGCAGGAAAGGCTTCACGTTAAAATATTATGCAACTAATGGTTAGTATATTTCTAGTTGTATATTCTACAGGGGAAACTGTTTTGTATTTAGAACTGCAAGGAAGAGTGAATACTTAATAAATTCGTGACATGAGTATCGACACGATAAAGTACACTTCTAAGTTCACTGGAGTTTTTATGTTAGTAATGAAAGTTTTATTGTTAATTCCTTTCAGAGACATCAAGATGTGGAGGGACAGTCAATCTTACGACGGATAAAGTAACAACTCTGACAGGGCCGTATGAAAAGTAAGGAAATAATAATTGTAATAGAAATCATATATCCCTGCGGGCATGGTGATGTACGGCTCTCTGCGGCACGCTGTGGGCCATGGATGTTTCTTTATATTCCTTGAACTACACGTACATCAACTGTTTAGGGTTCACCCCTGATGTACTGATGGGCTATACAACGAAGAGACAAAACATCCAACCCCCATTGTTGTGCTAAAATATTTTGAATTCTCCAGATCCCCAAGACCTCCTTATTATCTCCTATACATACTATTGAACGAGTTGCCAGAGGAAAGTCACACTGAAACTAAACCCCAGATTCTCCATGTTGAGATTGACATTTTGATGTCCGACGGATTTAAAGGCAAACTCCAGATGGCCGACATGAATGACCTACCTAGGCCTGAATATAGAATTCAGACTCAGTTCCTGGAGAGGTAAATGCTCGCTATTAAGTCGAAGCCAGAAATATTTGTGATGTGCCTGTGCTGTCTTAGTCAGTTGGTTTTGTAGACTGGATGAAAACTGAAAATTAATTAAGAGTATTTGCCAGGTTATTCTCTTATGAATCATGGAAACAATGCATTCAAAGGTTTCTGTTAAGGCGTCAAGCATATAGGATTTTGAACGGTAATGGATCTGTTTTGCAAAACGTTGGAGAAAGGACTGTCCACCAATTGAAGTGCCATATCAAATCGGCATAGGCTCAGCTTTTAAAGGGAAGGGTTTCTGAACTAATGGCCTGAAAAGTTAAGCGGAAGGCCTCCAGTTCGCGACTAACCACTGCAGACACTTCCCACTATAAACAATCAATGCGTTATCGAAATGATATGAAAATGCACTGAATGTAATGCGAGTGTCTAATACATTTTCAGTAGATGTGAAACGTTGACAAAACCTTAATACGCCTCGAGATAGTGTGGGTTGTCTCCGCTATGCTTATAGTTGTAAGGTCCATACATGGTACCAAACAGAATATGTAAAGGGCATCATGGACAATGATGATTGGCTTTGGTACCTCTCAGTTTGGAATGTTATGGAGTTTTCACATTCTCCGAAAAGGTTCTTGACAGGTTCGACTTAGCTTCATAGAAGAAGTCTCATTTGCGTATATCCGTATCTTCATCTATACGGTGGAAAAAGACGTCATAACTTAAACCAAGTCACATAAGCGGCGAATTATTTATGATACCCTGCATCATTTCGATAGTTGCACATTCATTGTTTCTTACCTTGGTACATACTTAAACTTCGTTATTGACACGGGGTGGGTTACAGCAGTATGTTTAGGTTGTCTCTGGTCACCGAGTCAGTGTAGCCATAAAAATAATTGAATTATTTTTTGTATATTGGAACTAATTTCAGAAAGTCAGCATTAAACTATCGGATAATACATGCAATTGAACACGTTGAAAAGGTGTCAAGAATAAAGTGTAATCTCAGTATAAAAGCGTTGGCCAGGTACTCGGTCTTGGTAGAGATGGGAAGATAATGTTTAATTTCTGTAGTTCCAGTTCACAAGATTGCCACTGGACCGTACGTGCCCCCGATAATATGAATATCCGTATTAAAGTGAGAAAATTAAAGCAAGAAACGGAGCCAACAAATACGTCAACAACCTCTGATTACCTGGAACTTTACGATGGTAAGATGTTTTGTAATAATGAATTATGCATGTATGCAGTCAGTGAAAAGATTGTACACCCTTTTAGTTTGAGGCTTACTAATGAACATCTTCTTGGTTGAGGGTGACAAATTAAGAGACTTTATTGAAGTGAAACACAAACATAATCTTGTATTCTATCTGGCTGCCTGGTTCTCTGGGTGAGCCATCGAATCTTGACGTAGGGTAATTTAACTCATACTATATATTAGTCATCTGATTCTGACTCAATTGTTTACAGACAGTGGTCATGTAGGCGGACTTTTACTGATTCGGTTAGTGTAAGGTTCTGCTTGATCATTGACACCGCACAAGTCTACGAAGATGTATTTTGTCTTGACTAACCGTAAGCCTTCGGACAACTTATTTGGTGAATTCGTAACAAACCGTTTTAGACAGAATTTCTGCATGTTGGTGCTGGATGAAGTAATTCTGGTTTCTGACATATTTTATTCACTCTATCATCAACTATATCGATAATCTGTTGTCACTCAATAATGGTACAAAAACACTAAAACAACCATGAATTGCTAGAAGTCAAGATGCATTGACACTGTTTAACAGCAGATATGTGGGATTGCAAAGATTGCAGGGCAGTATGACGTGCAAATCATGTTCATACCTCATGTGTCACAGTGATGCAAGTGCACGACCACTTCAGATGAAGTCCTGGGTCAGTTATCTGCCTATGTTTTTACTGAACTATGGTTACAGCTCACGGTTACATGTTTCCTACCATTATTACTGTGTGCAAACCCCCTACCAGAGGAATAGCGAGAGGGTAGCAGTAATGCCAGAAGTGGTAACAAAGAGAACGTCAGATAATGACTGGAGCCATTCTACCTGGATTCGAAACTAACAAACAGTACAAACGTAATAGATAGTATTCCCAATCATGAATAGGTGGCTCTATATGGTCGTGGCCTCCAACAACCACAACGATGTAAAGCTTCAGCGATGACAGAAACGTTGGGCTGTAAAGGGGTTGATAAAATAGAAACAATGCAATCAAAAAGAGTATCAATGCAATCTTTTAACCACGCTTTTAAATAATGCCTGTAATAAAGCTGTTCTCGGTGACCCAAAACAACAAAATATTCGACCAAAACATATTACGAGTAATGTCAGATTAACAGTAATAGAATTATGTCCATCTTGTATTTACTCTTGTGCTGTAACTTACTTCATATATCTGCCCCATTAGTTAGAATGTACTACCTGCATGCAAAACTGTGGTGTGTATGTACTTCTTGTATCTGTCTGTTGACAGTCGTTGTAAGTGTTTGACTGTGGCCTGACACTATTAGAATCAACAGACACCTTTGATATACAGGACCGTGGACCATGCACGAAAGTACACAAAAAATAGAACATGTGTYTCTTTGGGTATCTAAACATGTTAATGTCAGCCCCATTCGTACACTTGTTTGATTCTACAAATACTCCTTTTCTAAACAAAGACAAATATTGTCTTTTGACATGTTACATTAAATTTCATAAATCCCAATGCCACAAGCATTATCGGTAGGAAATTTGAACACGTGATACAATATTGGTATTTGTATTGATTTACTCAGGTACCAGCACTGGATCAACAACCCCCGGGAGGTGGTGGGGAAAATCCAATGCTTACTACATCAGTTCCGGAACTGTTGTCACAGCCAGATTCATCACGGGTGCATCTGACACAGCAAGGGGTTTACAAATGGATTTCAAGGCGGGACACTTCAACAGTATGAAACTTGAATGAGTCTGCAATGAAAGTGGATGAGTTTTGAATTTCAGATACACAACCTAGTAGTCAGAAGGGCGGCAGATCCAAGACGTTGACCTGCACACTTAATCAGGGTGAAATTTGGATTTCGAGTCGCGACCGGATGTTATCGGCCTGCGTATGCGTCACAACAAACACAGCGCATTGAATATTGACACATCCATGACATACACATTGTATCCAAGTTTTCCGTTATCAAGAAACGTCAGATTGTAATGCGAATAAAGCAGACAATAGGTTTTTAATGGATGAATACCGGTGTATGATGGCAACAAGCAAATTATCGCTAAGACTACCTTACGTCTGTAGTAGGGTATGGGAGTGACGGTCACCTTAGCACTAAAATGGTTATGTACAACGGCACCCTGGTCAGATATATGACGACTTTCGTCAACGGATCCTGGAAGCTTAAGAACCGATTTTTGTAACGTAAATTGGGTAACCGGAAGACAGTTAAACCCCTTGCCTCCAGAATCAGTTGATGACAATTGACTATAACATGTAGATGTGCTCTGTTTGTTTCGTGTGTTGTAATTGTTCTCTACATGTATATGTACCTTGATTACCTATGATCTATATGTTTTAAGGAGACACAATGCGTTTGATAGTTTTGTGCATTTGGAATACTGTAACTACCCAGATACTGAAGTGAAGTCACATATGCTGATTGTTCCTTTTTTTCAGCCTCACAAGAGATGCGTCTTTCAGCTGACTATCACGACAAATACTTAGCATCTACAAATTATCCCTTTAATTACCCGAGGTATGTTTATCCTTGGATAGTAAGTCATCTTAGCCGATACCTTTAGAGGAGCTCTAAATTATCATCAGATGGTGAAATTGTGATGCTAATGATCAAATGGTGCATTTCACATCACTCCAGCATTTTATATTCCTATACGTCCTGTGATGCATCTGCAGGACTTATCTTCATTATTCTTTGTTGCTGGTACATTGTATATTGCATGGTGCTAATGAAAAAACAACAACAAGTAAATGTAAAGGTGTTGCTTTCCTACATCATGGAACGTGATATGAAGTGACTAATTCAGCCCTGGCCTGTGTAATTTGGTAATGAGCCAAACACTCTTGAAAGTATTATTCAATTGGGAATAAAATCTCGTTTGGCACACATTTTGCGAAAAAAATTAATTAATCTTTGATCCCCAGATGCCTGTTGAATCATTTCCCATAATAATACCTTACTGTGGACCTTTGGTACCTTCTTTCGCAACTTTGTGTATGAAGAAATCTATCACTTTTCCAGTAACGTCGAATCAACGTGGAAAATTCAGACGCGTGACTACAATCAGGTGAAGATTGCAGTTATCGACTCACGGTTGGAGAATTCTGTTGGGTGTTTAGATGACTACGTTGAAGCCTTTGATGGTATGATTGAAAATTTGCTTGTTTACATACTTATTGCTTTATCTCTCCATAATTATCTTACAAATGTTTGATCTCAGGTGTGTGAATAACCGCTGTTCAGTTTTCAAGACTGCGACTTAGTGCCCCAAGAATGTGAAATGTATTGAAACAACCTGTCCAATGACGGCATTATGACCTTAGTGAAACTGTATCACGCATATCCGAATCGTAACGTTTCGAATGAATTTGTACGGATAAATATTTGATATTTTTTTCATGAGGTTTAAGGGAGAATTTTAAGGAGATGCCTTAACAGATCATAATATGTAGTAGTAGTATTGTTTAGTAACAGTAGTAGCGTTTAGTAGTAGTAGTTATTGTGGTGGTAGTCGCAGCTGTAGCCGTAGTAGTAGTAGTAGTAGTAGTAGTAGTAGTAAGAGCAGGAGTAGTAGTAGCAGCGACAGTAGCGGTAACAGCACCAGTAGCAGTAGTAGTGGTCGTATCAGTGGAGAGTGATATGATTATTTCCCCATGAACTGTTTCCATATACACTTTTGATGATATCCTTCTTGTGAAGAGCCCGGTCTAGTTTAAGACTTCAGTTGACAAGATCGTCTTTACCCAGATTGTTTTGTAACCAGGTTTTAGTTGAGAAAGAATGCCCTGGCATCCTCAACAGCGGGTGCTTTTCTTGGTCCCTGGGAGGATACACGAAACAGTTCCTAATCCTTCTCACAAACATTGTTACCTATCTGTAGAGTCTGGTGGGTATGTGGATTCTTTGGCGTCACCCCTTCGAAAACAATAGTGTGCCGCTGATTCTGCATTATCCTGAAATGCGTCAGAAAGTTGACTTCAACATATAGGTTTGATAGTACGAAGTTACTGTAAAGTTCTGAATTGTCTTGCTTCCTTGGTGGACACGTTTTGTCCGTCTATCCCAAGTTGTTTATGTCGTGGTGTTTGTGTATATGTATTAATTGACTTTATATACATAATGGATATTGTACATTTACAACATTATTGTGCATTTGACCACAACGGTGTCGGTGTTTCTGTTTCTGCAGGCTCTGACTCAAGTGCAGCCTCTCTTGGACGCTGGTGTGGAGGGTCTCAACCAAACAAAACTAGTTCGGGCTCTTTCATGTTCCTGATATTTAAAACGAATTCACATACAGTCGACAGTGGATTCCGCATCTTGTACACGGCACATTACAAAGACATCGGTAAGCTTTGAATACGTTGTGTTTCCTTTAGTATGTGTAACCATGTCAAAGCAGCGTAAAAGCCAGAATTGTTCAGATATATCCTGGACAAAAATAGTTAGGGATATATGTAAATTTTGAAATTATGAATAATGATCTATTTATTCATTGACACTCTGATAAAATATCAATCATAAAAATACCAATATCCCTAACTTATTTTGTCCAGTATATGTATGTTCATTGTTAGAATAACAAAAATTGGATTTGGGTGATACTGTCATTTTCGATCTTGTTTTTTCAATTGGTATGCTTGATAAGTTTGTTTAATTTTAGAACATGTGATATGAATATTTTGTGATACAATTCACTTGTAACTTTGGTTCTATGAACCAATCGGTATCCAGTCTTACAGGTTTACATCAGTTACTATTATTTACTACAGTTACAATTATTCAATTATTTCCATTTATGTATGGTTACCGTGTCAAAGTATGAACTAACAAAACATAGCCATGGCATTCATCTTAACACCAATGTTAACGCATGTGCCTTTGTTTATCACTACAGATACAGATACCGGGTTCTCGAAAGTTGCTCTTATAGTTGTGGGTACTATTGCGGGAGTAGCCCTTCTATTTGGTCTTCCGTCTGCAATCTGCAAATGTGCCTCGAAACGAGCCGGTGTCAATGAGGGTAAAAATAGCGGACGCTCTGTAAGCAACCAAGCTCCAGGTGACACCATGGACACGCCCTCCACTGAGGACAATCATAAACGACTGTTAAACAAGATATGAACATGCTTATAGAAGCACTGTGTACGTAAAACAATGTTGCTTTATTCCGATCTGTAGATCAACATAGAAATGTGTCCATTCAGCAATTTTCTTCTAACTATTTGTACTTGTAAGGCTTTGAATGATTGTTCACATATATCTGCGAATCAATGAACACTGACATCTACATGTTAATGGCATTAGATACGGACCAAGCTTAAAGGTCACA
>VKKT01001747.1:75845-86842 GCA_008038995.1 Haliotis laevigata | reverse complement strand
GGCTGCTTCGTTTCTTGGGAAGTAAACAGAAGTACACAATTTTGCACTTTCGATTTGCGATTATAAGCTTATAATTTTGTTTATATATTTTTTCGTAACCAGCAATGTATATTATATGTCATGAATAAGTGATAATTGTGTTTTAATTATGTTTGATTTGGTTGCATGTGACCTTTAATGATTGCGCTAATAGGTAATCCTTTTCAAATTCATTGTAACATTAGAGTTAACACAATCAACAAACCTTTGAGAAACTCGCTTTTGGTGTTGTGTTCATATGAAAGGCAATCAGATCAGTATGTTAAAATGGTTCCTTCTACCTACTGCTCATCAACAGAATAAACCGTTACTGCATTTTGTGTTATTTAATTCCATGTGAAATAAAAATGATCATTTTGCTGTCTTGTGTTTCATTATAAGTGAGAGTGATCATCGCTGTTCTGGCGGGATGAGTAAAATACGTAAGAAATGACAGTGCCATCACTAAATTGTCATTTTCAGATATGTGGCGAACACCCGGTGTCATCTCTGATTTTCAGTGTTCCATTAATATAATTTATGACACGTATTTTCCCTTTACACCAAACATGCATACGGACAGTGTCACAACAAATTCGTTTATATGTCATGTAAACTCAAGTACCTTCGTAATTATGTTGTATGTGTAAGTGAGGTAGGTTTGCAAGATTGAAAATCAGCTGATTTATGTTCCAGCCCGAGAGAAAATACAGAGGCTCATTTCTTCATATTTTCACTCAGACAGTTAACGACATAATAGTGAACGAAGATATAACGAGAAGAAAGGTTTGTAGGGTGTTTGTTGCTGATTCATATCCTGTCAAGTTTGAATAACATATACTGACACCTAATATTTAGGGATTTGCAAGTGTATGTCTCAGCCAATATATTGGCCCTAGATGACATGTAACTGCAGACAAAATATACTGGAGAGAATCTTCGCCAGATGTCCACCAGATTCTGATATCTGTCAATATCAGCTTAATATATCTGTCTAAATAGTCACAACCAGTTCAAACTACCAAAATACCTTACCTGCTTATACATCAGAAAACTGATAAGACGCTCATGACACCACTACTTGCACATTAATTTTCATTTTGTCTGTTGAGTGAGTCTACACATAATTAGAGACAAAATCTGTCATGTCATCTACAGGTGCAAACCTGTTCAAGTATTGCCTGTGATCTACTTATAACATATAAATTACGGTTTAATGCATTCATCATCTGTCCCAACGTTCGTGGTTTTCAAGAGATAAACTGCATTCTCAATAAAACTATGTCTGTTTCATGGTTACATGATTTGGTTTCATGGTTTCTTTTCCTAGTGTTTGATGCTGGTATGGATAGTTTTACACGGGATTGCTTTGCTCTGAGAAGGCAGAAAAAATGTTTGGTTTACGCCAAAATTCCTTGGATTTGTAAGCATGAAATAATAGCATTAGCCACATAATGATGTGTCATATGTTTGTAATTAACTCGACCTGCACTTTAGTGATGAATTTAACTTTTTTGGACTGTTTAATATACCCCTCAGTAGATGCAGAAATTGTTTTATTAACATTTGTGGTTTTATGAAGTACAGAGTTGAGGTCCAATAAATTGAACAGATATAATCAGCACTGCCCTCGCATATGGAACCGCAGGAACAAGAAGAGTCTTCATGGATGTGTCTATCACAATCCTGAACATTCACGTCACTCATTCATTTGATACATTCTCGATACTTACGCCAGGCCAAAATATTTTGCTTAATCATAGATGCTGGAAATAATTTGTTCAAAGATCCCATGGTATCCGCTTTTGTCAAATCTGGGGATAAATTGTTCCAGTATATTTTATTCCTTAGTCATATTGACATAAAGTTATTATATGACATTTAGAAGTATCCATGTCTCCATATTGACATACAATTAATAAATGATAATGAAATCACAATATATACAAGTGTGTTGTTCTTTATTTTAAATTACAAAATAATGCTTTATTTATACTCTACAATATAAATAATTCTAATGACTTTATTTACTTGGTGGCGGACAAACAAGAGGTCGTATTGATTAGTGAGTGAGTGAGTTAATATTTAACGTCACATCGGCAATATCTCAGCGATATCGTGACGATCATATTAATTAGAGTATATCAAGAGGCAAGAATGTGTTAGGGGTGGCGATCCTTGCTTGGGCAATATCTTCACAATTTGACTGAGTTGTTTTCCAGACCGAAATGGCACTGTGATATACCCCCCAGTTTACTTATGTAACATTATTCTCTGACACTACATAAATAAGTCATGCCTGATTGCTGTTTAAATTTCTTTTGGTGTGAAAAAGATGTTACTTTTGACTGAACCCTGGAAGTTTTAAATGTGAATTCCGATGAATCCAATCTAGAGCTAAAATTGTGTTATTTCAGACATTATAGAGACTCCATCAGCATGGTGAAATTATAAAAATGTTACACAGGCAGCGAAAACGTGAATGCACTTAAATATGCACGACTAAACGTTATAACTCGGATTCCGGATGTTTCGGATGTTTAATACTTCCAGAAACATTAATACCCAAGGCTGTGCTTTACTTAATTTGATGACAATATACAACAGCTCTGTTGTTTCTGCACACGTTAAGTATTCAGATTTGTAGGTACACTGTCTTTTGAAGACATCATGGCCATAGTCTTTGTCAAATACTAATAACGTATACGACCGTATAGATTCTCACCTTTCCTTTCCAAAATGAAAGGCATGACTCAAGTTAAATTCATTCTACCTATCGTTCCATCTACTAGTAGAACATTTAAGCTTCAATCAATTTATTCCTAGGATAATTTCAGACCGGACTAAACACTGACAAATTGCTACAAGAGCAAATTTTCAAAAAGATTGGATAAAGTGCCGGGTAAGAGAAAGTATAGACATGTAAATGAAATGTGACTAAAATATCACAAACATTAGCAAAACGCTATTTGGTTTAAAACAAAAGTCGTAATGCGTATTGGGGATGACAGGTACTTGCACACTGTCTTTTTCCGCAGCAGGTTTGTCATAGCATAGGCATTTCTGACAACCCCAATGAACATCACCGTCGGAGGACAGTCTAGTCTAGTCTCGCATAACATAATTTGAAGCGACATTTGGGAGTCAGGGGGTCCATTAGTGCTAGTGGTGGGTATATTCGCTACTGAGGATGTCAGATGTGTGCCAACTCAACCTATGACAATGCTTACAAAACTCAGTTCATTATTGTGTGCTTGGAAATTGGGTGTCTTCTAGGACGTCATCTGTCATCGTTGTGTGACACCTGTTATCGAAACTGCACATAGAACCACCTACATTATTGTACCTGTACCTGTATTGCTGTACAATGTTTGTATTTCTTAGCCACCAACAGGTATACATCGATTCTTTCTTTTTCCCGACATTTTATATATAAAATCCCTCTCAGATGCTTGACTTTGATTCCAAATTAAATTTTTCTGGACTTTCCACTGGGAAACTCCACATCATGTTGCTGGCGTCCGGCTGTCTTTTGATTCTCCAAACAATTCCGCATATTGCGCCTACTATGATAAGTAGCAGGCAAACACCACCTACGGAACCTCCAATAATAATCCCCTCCTGTCTTCCGGTGCCTGTGATATCTGGTAATTCTGGAAATAGGTATTTACACGTACAAGGCAAACATTCGTCACATTTAGAGTTTCCACACTAACGGGTAACTAGTTACAAAGTTAAAAGCGCATAGTTTCTCCTGTTGAAAACAGTCATATCAAATTCTTAAATAACAGCTTCAGCTAGATGTACGTCGCAACTGGTTTATATTTATGAGTTTGGTTACCTATGTGTACAAGTAACTGGACACTTACCAGTAGGATCCCTGTACATTATATATAAGATACTGAAACCTCTGTCGACTGTATGGGAATTCGACTTGAATTTCAGGAACATCACAGAGCTTGAAGCCATTATGCGTGGTTCACTGCTCCCACACCAGCGTCCTAGAGAGGGGGCACTGGAGTCTGCGCCTACAGGATTCGAAATATAATCACCCAATAACGTTTTAGTCAGTTGCACTGCTCCAGAGGATTCGAATCACCCCAAAACTACTACAAGATGCAATAATTATTCACAACAAACACAGCCACAGGCTATCAAACTGTTCAAGACTATGAGGATGATGACACGAGTGATAAAAACAAGCCGTAGATAATAAGGCATTTTGGTCATTCCAGAGAAATGGAAGACTGTACACCCAGAAAAAACAACATTACTTTAACCTTTGATGTGGATAAAGTGGACAAGGTTCGCCTGACCGAACCCGGTCATCCGTGTCATTTTAAAAGTATCCACAACTGAATTAAATAGACAGGTTGCAACTGCACATGAATCTTGCTTTCCAAATACCTACACGACTGAGTTATTATATCATCATCACTGCACATATAACATTTCGGGACTCGTGACAGTAAATAGGTACTCAAACAGATGTGAATATTAATCATACCATCAAACGCTTCCATGTAGTCACTTTGACAACCTGCAGACGTCTCCAGACTTGAGAAGACAACTCCGATACTAACGTWATAACCTTCATCTCCCTCAATCGTCCATGTTGACTCGACATTACTTGAATGAAGTAAGGCAAGTTAGGTCAACGCATTCCTCACCAAATAAAAAATGTTCAGAAACAGACTTTTCATGGATTATAAGACTTCACAAAAGAAGAAATTCTGGATGTCATTTAATGATATTTCGATGGAAGTAACCAATGAACATTAATTTTAAGATAACTATTATTCGTTTTCTCGTTCATGTGATGAAACCACACACGTAATTTTGCTCTTCAAGAAGGAATCATGTAATTATGATGTTATTACTTGCCATTGCGATTAGCATAGAATATTGGAGATTTACAATTGTAGTCTTTTTGAGTTCATTCAGTGGCGTACTATACTGGAATACATACCTCGGGTAATTGAATGGATAATTTGGGGAATCAAAGTATTGTTGATATGTACTAGCTGCAAGACTCGTCTTCTGTGAAGCTGAAACATAAACGTACATTAATTTTGTATGTTATCTGTAATCAGTATCCAGTTGTATACTTGTATACTAAGCAATTCATCATACAGAGATGCGTTCTTTAACTGTCAGGATTTGCCTCTCTTGAATTCGAGTCCCAAATTGCCCTGATTACTATGTTCCTGGTTTGTTATAATCATCATCTTAAGCTCCTGGAATTCTGAAGATGTAATCTCTTCTGTTACGCCATCCCCCAAAATCTGACTTAAAATACTGTTCAAAATAGTGCCAAACCTAACTTCACTAGCTCATGGCATTGAAATTTGACGTACCACTAAAGTGACCCGCCTTAAGAATCATTCTTAAATTTCCTCTGTTAGATACGTTGACGTGGAACCTGGCGGTGATGACATTTCCGGAGCTGATGAAGCTGGGCTTGGAGTAACCACACGACTTTCCGTGGGTTGTTGAAGTACTGTTGTCGTAATTACCTAAATACAGGTGAACAGAGGTAGGAAGAGGTTTACAGTTACAGGTGAAAAATAACTCATTAGTGACGTTTTCAAAAATCTCAGAGAGAGTACCTTTGAGTAGCATAGAAAAAAATATGACTGATAACGAGTTAACATTGACGTTTAACGTCTTTCGTGTAAACATCGTGTTGATCTGTAATTATAGCTGATGTACACGTTAGATTCATTTTGTCCATTATCTTGGTGAAACGGACGTGTTTTATGTTACATGTCTTCAGTGTATGGAATATCTTTTATCAACTGCATATCCCTGTCTCGAAGTTACTAACTTAAACAAAGTTAACGCACATAAACGTACATATTCAGTCAGAACTAAAACATCAGTAACAGTCTCCATATTTGTTTTCTTGAGTAACACCGTATTGAGTGCCTCCTTGTCAATTATACAAAGGCGGGCTGTAGATAATGGAAGAGGTGTCAGACAAACCAGTGATCCTTTAGGTCGGCAGGAATGAAAAGGATAATATTGCTGGGGACGAATTGTAAACTCTTTATGGCAAAATCCGTTTGAAAGAAACAGGTATACATGAATTATGTATCTTACCATCGTA
The DNA here is from genome assembly GCA_008038995.1 of Haliotis laevigata. NCBI lineage: Eukaryota > Metazoa > Mollusca > Gastropoda > Lepetellida > Haliotidae > Haliotis > Haliotis laevigata. Next base: position 80,715 of record VKKT01001747.1, on the reverse strand, counting down.
AATTTCCAGGTAACTGGCGTTGCATGATGTTCGAAACAAGTACATTATAGAATCCACATTAACCTTGATGGTCGTATTTGTCGGGGCACGTATGGTCCAAAGACAGTCTTGGGAAATTAATCTACAAAACATTTAGCAGTATCTTGTTCACGCACATAACTATAGAGTGTCATAAGAATATGTTACAATGCCAAACTGACAACATGAAAATACATTTTTTTCAGATATATTTTTCTCCAATGTTAAAATTAATTCTGTAAAACGTTATGTTTCCGTTGTAAAACTGACAACGGCAGTTTCGGGAACTGCATATAAAAAAACAACACAAGCAGCATGCTCACACCCATAACTGTTCAGGAATCAGGAATATATATCAATATCATTAAACAATGCAAAAATTGCTGTATATTTCAGACTGTATTTTTTACAATTTCGAATGCAATCAAACGTCACATTTTTGTGGCGAAACTGTCTCTTGTTTGTTTTGTTTTTGCGTTCTAATCAATTGTATCTGAACAATTTCCGTTTGGTTGGCTGTCACTTTTTCTACTAACAATGAGGCTAAGATATGCAAGCTATGAACGTCTGTAAGATATATCGTCACGCCTTAGACACCATAGAAAACATGGAAACCAAATTTATGGATCGTTTATATCCCAAATAGCACTTGACACGTGAACTGACTCATTTGTTCATCACTTCTTTTCAATTTCTGTACAGGGCGTTCTTATGTGACATATGTCATTATTTTTAATGTGTCAAGTGAACCCCACGAGTCAATATATTCCGACAGGTCAAAACTCAATTGAGTAAGTGAGTTTAGTTTTACGCCGCAGACATCAATATTCCAGCTATATGGCGGCGGTCTGTAAATAATCGAGTCTGGACCAGACAATTTTGTGATCAACACCATGGGCATCGATCTGCGGAATTGGGAACCGATGACATGTGTCAATCAAGTCAGCAGCCTGACCACCCGATCCCGTTAGTCGCCTCTTACGGCAAGCATGGTTTACAGAAGATCAATTTTAACCCGGATCTTCACGAATGTCAAAACTCAAGCACTATAATTATAATGTGAGTAATAGTTTCACGCACAAATAACGTCACATTTACACTATGAGTTCATCATTATTAAAGGTATAAGAACAAACTATTATTACATTTCTTTACCTATCATATGACGCTGTCAGAGTTCTTTCCCTATCCGTCGTGAGATAAACTGCACCTCCACAGCTCCACGGCTCTGAAAGGAATTAACAATACAACTTCCATGTGATATATTTGTTTGAATATTTAAGTGTAAACCAGTGATATGACTCATGTTATATGTTTAATTATTTCATTGTCTTCCATTTCCAAGTTGTTTTGTTCTCAGAAATATAAAACACTCACCATTCGTCGCAAAATATTTCAGTTTGATGCCAGTCATATTATGGGCATCGCGCGCTTTGAATCTAACTGTTATGTCCGGTCCAGTACTCTGCATACTCGGCAATGTCTTGCCGCACCAAGAGAGGAGTAACGTATCAAACATCGAAGGTCCTGCAAAACATTCAGATAGGTGGAAAATGAAATTGACTTCTCCCTACAGTGAACGCGTAAGCGAGCATGCTTTTACGCCGCTTTTAGCAATATTCCAGCAATATCACGGCGAAGAAATGGGCTTCACACATTGTACCCATGAGGGGAATCGAACCCAGGTCTTCGGAGTGACGAGCAAACGCTTTAACGCTTTTGGTAGATACAGGTGTTCAGTGTTAAACGCTTCTTTTGATGAAGTGTGTCTTAATCGGTTATGACAACAGGTATGGATCACATAACACGCATGGCCATGTACCATGTCATGAATTATATTCGAAATGGGGGTGCCCATGTCCTGCTTTATTTGGATTTATGTTTTGTTCATATAAATCTCAGGATTTGAGTAAGATTCAGCTGCGTGGAAATTATTTGAGTTAAGTAATTGGTGGGAAGTAAGAAAACCCCAAATTGTTCACATTTTTCTTCAAAGTCAGTGTATTTAACTAATGTTGATAACAGGTACCTACCATCGTAGAGAAAGCCAAGATTTTGACCGCAGAGTCTATGGAAAATAGGATGAGTTNGAATATCTGAGTCAATTACGTCAATCCGAACCGTCATGTTTGGGTCTGAGGCCTTTAGTATCCAAATACAATCGGCGTTGCTACAACAAAGAGCAAGTAAACGAACCACTGTATAGAAGGTTAATATATAACGACAGCACAAAGTACCTAGTAAGATTTCAGATTTATACGTAGGTTTACTTTGCTAAGACTCAACAGTACGGTTGTGCTGCTGATAAAACAAGAATCAGGAAAATCACCGATTCATAGCATTCTGGTACGCATGGAGGACTCTAAACTGTGGAGTCTCAGCCTTAAATGCTTCATGGGCAATGGAAATGTGCGCCAACATACCTTAAAATAAACATATTTATGATCTGTGCTCTGTCTAGATATAACATGCTACATTTTGGAAAAGCATAACATGCGGTTTGAAAGAGAATGCAAAATGATCCTCAACGATAAAGACACTTATCAAAGGTTATGTGCAGAAAATGCAAGACAGTGTTTTTCACAAAAATATAATAGAAACAGTTAAGTTTGAATAGTTTTGATTTGTCAAAGTATAATACAATTTGCAGAATAATTGGTGTTTTAATTACTTTGTAAAATGAAAAGGTAACGAAATCTGAACATACCTTGAAGAAAGCACAGGATATCCTGGGGAACTGAGGAATTTTGGATGTGTGGTTGCAGTCTGATATCTGGGTCCACAATTCTCTGATTGGTAAGGTACCACTGAAACATTAATAAAAGTCCAAAAATGTGACTTGAATATATCGTTGTAACTACTAAGAGAAAATGATGAATATAACAGAGTCCTTAAATAGAATATTGTACATGAACATTTCAAACTTACGGTTATTGTTCTTTCAGCACAAACAAAAAAGAAAGCACTCTGTCAGAAACTGATGCATATGAATGAAAATACACACCTGGTTTTAGGGAATATGTTAAAAATGAAGGTAACTGTTAAATGCTTTGATTGTGACATCCAAATATTTTGTACATGTTGCCCAAAAGAGAATACTTTACAACATATATTATCGTTGTTTTGGAAAATAATCCCAAAGCACAATGTGTGTTTTGAATATCAGCTGGGACACACTGATGAGCCGGCTGCTGTGAGCATCCGGACCCATCGACCATTTCGGGAATGTCATGAACCCGTCAACATCGACTGAATCGTCGACGTTGGTTTGGAACATGAGGCGCTAGCAAGTCGCAATCGAAACATTTACGACCGCTTTGTTGTTTTTGAAAATATTCCTAAGGCACCAGATTTGACCTTCTTCTACATATCAGTGTATTAGTTGAAGCGTGTCATTTTGGTAATACTTCTGAAGTTACCTTGTCTGTTACTATGAGAAACAACAACTTGGAATCCTGTCCCGCTGGTATGACTGTTGGATTTGAATACTAGTTTCATGCTCCTTCCGTTTGAGTAGTAGGGACCAACCGGAGAAGTTGATGAATTTCCACAAAACTTGCCAATAGGATGATAACTTCCGTAATTCCCTAGGACCGACAGATTCAGATTCAGATAGCACCAAATTACTAAGTAAAAGTTATGAGGAACAAAACTATATACTATGGGGGAAATATATATGATATTGGAGAAACTTAATACAAAACGTTGACATCAGTGTATATTTAATCAATCACGGTGCTCTGCCGAAATAGGTTCCATGCCGAAGATTTTAAGAATGGATCACTAATAATAAGTGATGACACTAGTTATCAGTCAACATTCAGACACAGAAACAACAAACGTAACAAATGTGAAAGGTCACGCTGTGACTCTTGTAATGAACCAGCTTTTCCAGTGGATGTAATATATGGCATACTCAGTGAACTACATAGGGATACATGTGAAATCCAGCCTGCCACATCCCTCATTAGGGTCCGTTTTGGGCGACTTGTACAACCAGGGCCCCGTTTCACAAAGCAAAAGTAGAGCTACGATTGTCGTAAGTCTATGTTAAAATATGGCAGCTACGATAACCTTTGTACTAGGATCGCTTTGTGAAACGGGCCCAGATGTACAATGGGCTGGTTTAATATTGTTCAGAATTCAACACATCCTGGACAACCATGAATAATTGGATATGACACAATAATGTTAGGTGTAAAAACTACATGCATGTACACAGTATGTAACGTTAATGATCACGTACCTCCAAAAAGGGTTACAGAGTCATTATCACATTGTGGGTAGTCTCCCTCTATGTCTGCATTAACGACATCAAGCTTCAAGTTAGGGAAGTTGCTCAGGTCGAAGATGAATATGACACATTTCAGGTCACTGAAGCAATATATAGACAGCAATGAAAGAGTGAAATCACATATACGAAATTAGTGGAAATGTAAGGATTTTAGAAATTGTAGCATATATGTGCGTAGACCTATGCGTGACATCATGATTCATAATACTATTGTGATATTTTTACAGGGGAAAACTGACTGTGCTTGTGTAGCAGTGATGAAATTTCAGGGTTTGATTCCCTGGCATTTCATATGGTTGATTTAAAGTTAAAATGTATCAATTTCCCAGTTGTATTTTTAGCAATGTCATTATGTTGCGGTTGAGGTMATTTTAATAGGTCATAAAATAAAACTGTCTGAATATTATGCTTTTGAAAATAACAACATACTATTTGGTCATTCGTGTGATGAGTACACTATCTCGCTTCAACATACCTGCCATAGGAATCAGGGTACCCAGGTGACTGGATATAAACAGGATCGTTACCTACGTAATATGTCCTGTTACAGTCGCTTTC
>VKKT01001746.1:64931-77299 GCA_008038995.1 Haliotis laevigata | reverse complement strand
AGACGACCAGTCCTTGTTGTACCCATTAATGCCAAGCGCCAGGCAGGGACCAACAAGTACCAGATTTTAACGTCTTTTGGTATAACGCGGTTGGGAATCGAACCCACGACCTTCGGCTCTCCGGGCGGACGCTCTAACCACTACACCTGGGAGGCAGTCATCTCATTAAAGTGAGCGTCATTAATAACAAGAGAAATCAGTAAAGTGTTGGAAGTGCATTATGCTTGTATTCTTTCTGTCTGGTTGAAAGTTTACAAACTTTTGTCTTGCAGTCTGAAGTTTAATTTTTTCAGCTATTTTGTAATTGATACTTTTTACCACTCAATGCATAGCTATAAGATATTCTTTTTTTTCTTTTTTTTTTAAACATTCTATGACATTGTATTGCTGATATTCATAAATTACTGATCATGATGTAATTTCTTTGTTACTTCTTGTGACACTGGTCCTTATCACCAAAGTGAACAAAATACAACAGGCGTCTGAAAACTGATATTATCTTTAAGGGAACAGAATGTTATGTTGAAAATGTTACATCAGACTACTCTACCACCCCGCAGCTTAGATGGAAGTTTTGGATGCAGGATCCTACAATATGCATGACTTCATTTCTACATCCCCATCTTGAAATTGGATGTCCACGCATCTCAGACAAGTCTAATCTTGGTGAATACATCAAGGTTGAAAAGTCAGCTTTATGCTCTCCATCACACTCCCATTCTAGCCAATCAATGCCTCTGCAGTGTCAATACAAACCTCTTTTAAAAGATGAGTAAATTAGGACTGGTAACTTTCATGTTCATTATAACTTTATCAAATTTGCTCAAGGATTCGCCTATTGATTTCTACAAGCTGGTGGCTGCACATCGGTTGATGACAGCCGTTCCCACCTCGGTCTATGGTAATCAAGCGGTGATGTTGCCAAGGCTATCACACGACATTAAATAACACTTTATAAAAGGGTTAATGTCAACTTAATACCACACTTAACAAATTATGCAAAGTCTGGTGTGTTTGGCAATTAAACTATAAAACAGTTCTTTAAATTTACATTTTGATAATGTTTTAATTACTTAGGCTCTCAAGTCTCATAGATAGAGATGACACACACAACTCAGGTTAAATTGTGACTGCCCTTGTAAAGTACTTTACAAAAGGCAGCTGAATCATTTTCACCTCATCTTTTCTAACGTGAATTATTCATCAAAAAAGAATCACAAAGCAAGACATTTTATTCCTCACAAAAACTCTCACAAAGACTAAAATATTAAATGTGAGGAAAATGTTAACCAAAATTCAGCCGAGTGTTTAATCAAGCAATTCCTCCAGTATAAACAGCCTGCCGACATCCATTAAACCATCTGGTATAGGCATTATGGGATTAGGCTTTACAGTATAATAATATGTTCCGCTTCAATGTGGGATAAATGTTTATATATCACATGCAGGTTATAATGCTGTGTTTATCCAATGTTTATACTCTCTCCTTTCTGGTACCAGCAACTAAATCAGGAGATATGTTTCATAGACATATCATTAACCATACCACTCAACATCAAACTCTGCAGACACCTTGACACCAATTTATGATTTCCAGACCGTATTTGCTGCTTCAGACCAAAATTTACTTAATTTAACTAAGTCCAACATATTTCAAATTCTTACCATGTTCCAATTACTGCAAGAACGAAATGAAATTACAGAAGGTCATAAAATGTGTTTTTTCTCCTTCACATGTCAATCTTCATAAAGGTTGCGAAGTTTTGTCAATTACAAGCAAGTGATATGTAAGAAGCTGGCAAACATAAATTATATCCTGCTGAAGTGTTGAGGCGGGGTAAGACCGTAGTCAGGTGCTTACATGCTGTTCCGTGTTAGAACCATTGCGATGGCGGCAAAAACACTTGTTTGGGACAGGAAACAGTAGCATGACAGACAGATACTTCCACCAGCCTGAGGACCGGTAGTTCTGTTGGTGTGTGGAGGTCTGCTGAACAATGGCCTGGATAACAGGAGCTGCCAACGACAAATGAAAGTCCCTATGCAACACAATACCACTTTTATGGTTTGATACCAGTGGTTTAGAAGTAAGGGCTATCCTGTGCTCCTTGATGGTTGCTGATGCATTTCAGTCAGGGTTCATTAGTCTTACTTTAGGATTATCATACAGGGCTCAATTTAGTGCTTTGTTCCTTACACTGGTGCAACACAATAATACAAAGTGCAACCTATTTATTAGTCTAACGTGCATCAGATGCAAGTCAATTTTTTAGTGGGTCAACTTCTGAATAAATCATCTAAATAATTCAATAGCATATTTCTGTCATTACATATTGCAATAAAAACATTGCAATTGGAATTTGGCTGGTGAAACTAGTTTTTATCTTAGGTTGCACATGGTGCAAGTAGGCTAGCATCTCATAAATCGAGCTGTGTCATAAGGATCCTTCAGAAACTCATACTTATGAAACATGGTATCTCAGTGGGCTAGCACTATAAAACCAGCTTAAGTCTGGGCTAGTACAAGCAGCCGCACATACACATACACACGCATGCACATTGTCATATGAGCGAAATATTCTCAAGCCAACGTTAAGCCCAATTTCACCTCACCTCAGCCGGAATCAGACACATGAAGATCTGGGTTAAGAGTTGGTTTCACTAACCCATGTTTACTGTAAGGATTTGTTGGTCAGGTTCATTAGCATGTTTGATACATGCCATCTTATCCTAATTGAGGGGATCAATGTTCATGATGTCGGTCAAAGGATTGTCTGCTCCAGACTCCCTTTTTACAGACCACCTTCATAAAGCTGGAACATTGCTGAGTGCAGCAACAATTGTCAATCAAGAGATATCCAAGAACCACAGGATATATACCGTATTATCTACTGGTAAATATATATCTGAAATTAGAGGTATGTGATAATGTATTTGGTGACTATATTAATAACTGGATCCATAAAACACAGTTGGACTACATCTGTTGGGTGTTGGATAGGAATAAGTAAGAAATATCATTACAAGTGCTAACAGTAAGTGTTTGTATAATTGCTCTGTGTTCCCCTTGACTTGAAAGCATTCCTTTATCTACATATTTGCATTCAGTCTGCTTATGGGTGAGTGTAGGGTTGAGGGATGGATGGTACAAGTATAGGTACAGTATGTATTCTAGTCTGTCTCACAGTCCCTGAGCCATATTATTTTCCCTACTGCCTAGCCCCACCTGCAGTGCCCTGTATCTCTGGTCTCCCTGGGGGTCCTTTTCAATTTAAGTGGGCTTGTTTGTTACTATCAAACTTACATATATTCGAGACTAAGTGTTTGTCTATACGTGTTCCCTCTCTTGCATGTATAGATACAGTACGACAGTGTTGCATGTTGATGCATTGAGTAATATTAATTGGACTGCATTGTATATATTATATTATCATTTATACATATATTCTTCTGACATTTGAAAAATACTTTTTCTACACAAATGACTTGAAGTCTACTGCATGACGCAATCTGGAAAGGTAGTGAAAAGACTAAATCTGCGAAATTTCCTCATTGCAAATATGTTACAGTAACAAACAGTTACTTTCAAAACATACACTATGTCCAGTGAATGATATGCTTTGTAAGACCTATGGGCAAATTATTTTCAGGAACATAAAATATTTTCTCAACAAAACTGGAACCCTCCATCTCTGTGGAATATCAAATTGACAGCCACTTAAGCCAACAAGAGGCTGTCCTTGAATGACAGGCCACCAATTCCTGCCAATTCACAAGCAGCAGCCACCGATGTAGCTCCATGTTGTGTCTACTGTCCCCAGACCAACAGTGTAGAGAGATGGCCGACAAGCCCCCTGTTAGTTCAGATAACCCCTAATGCAACCCTGGTCCTGTGTAAGGAAATCCCTCTGTGATGTTGGGATGGAGCTGATGATCAGATACCCTGATCAACCCATGATGATTTCCACTCTCCAGATCCAGAAGCCTGGCTTTGTTTGGTAAAGTGATCGTAGCATGAAGCTGACTTTAACTCCCTTACTTCAACCTAGACTTACGACAGTTGTAGCACAACGATCACTTTGTTGAACAGAGCCCTTAACAACCAAGGCCCCGCCCCGTTCCTCAAAGCGATCGTATCGCTACGAATGTCGTAAGTCTATGTTAAAGTATGYGAGTTACGATCATCTTAGCGCTACGATCGCCTTGAGGAACGGGGCCCAAGTAATCATAGCATTAAGCTAATTGTAACTCCCATACCTTAACACAGACCTACGACAGTCTCAGCAATACGATCACTTTGTTGAACAAAGCCCTTTACACAAAGTGATTGTCACACTAAGGTGACCGTAACTTGTATACTTTTAACACAGACTTACGACTGTGGCAGTTCTACCATCGCTTTGTGGAACCAGCCTAAGGCCCTAGGCCCCTCTTCACTTCCCACTTGTGAGAATCAAATTTCTCAAGCAACCAGCAACTGGCTGCTGTGGGAACTAGTCCTTCTTTTCATTGTGCACTATGTTACGAGGCTGACACACCACTGACATAATCCGTCAGGAGGGATGTGTGATATCCTTGCAGGAGACGATGCAAGATGATGACATTTTTAAACTTGATTTGACATTTATATGCCTGCACCTGCTTCTCACTATATTTATTTAAGTAATGTTGTACAAGTTTTCGTTTCAAAGAGAATGTCTTAAAGGACAACTAGGTTCTATGGTCACAGAGCGATTATAGCGTAAGACACTAAAGTGAGTGAGCGAGTGAGTGATTGATAACGAGCAAACACTTTAACCACTAGGCTACCCCACTGCCATGTAACACATTAAAAGGGGCTGACCATTGGAGATTCTAGCATTGAGGGGGAGGGGACACCAAACATGCATGGCTTGAGACACATTGCAAAAAATTATTGCTTCAGTGTTCTTCATCATGAAATGTCATTCATGAAATGAGAACAGCATCAAAGCTGCTTATTCTACCCCTTGCCTTCAATCAAATCTCTGTATATGACAACTCCATAAAAAGAAATCACTGTACAACAGTTATTATAATTGTTATAGAAAACATGTGCACGACATCCTGTCACAATAGTTTTTCCAATAGTTTCAACCGCATTGTCTCTAAAACCATAGTACACATAACCACCTTCATATTGTCAAGAAAAATGTCTCTAAAAGCATTTTGGTGACACTGAGGTCTGAACATGAACAAAGGACATCTTAACGGGAAATTGAATTACACCATTACCATCTTGAACTGTGATTTTTGTACTGAAAAACTGTCCAATATGGGCCTTTTCCGGAAACACTGTTACATTATAACACCCCCAAGTTGCATAAACATCCTCAAAAGGTCCTGCTTGTAGAACAACCTTGTCAGTGGAAGCCACAGAATTGCCCAGGTGGTTGCAGTTGAAAATGGGTCACAACACGACCAGGGAATCCACTTGTTTTTTACATCAAAATACTTGTAACTTGAAATGAATACGCTTTTCCCAGAGCCTCGCTCAAGCTTCTGAGAACTCCTCTCCCGCCTATCCTGGGGAGCCCATCTGCCAAATATGGTCACGGTTCGTTGTAAACTAAGTATGTTAGATCACACATACAGATAAAAAGTTACTTATTTGTCAACTTTGAAGTCTTAAGTAATTCTTAATGTGACAAGTTCATTTGTATGCTTTTAACAAAATTCAACAAGGGACTGTCTTCATACTGCTGGGTGAAGACTAAAAAGGCCTATAATTCATATAATAATATAAGTTCATCACTTAAATTACTTCTTAAACATTTTTCTTATCATCCTCTGTCACTGCTTTTCCATTCCAAATGTAAAACTGTACATTTTATTGCAGGAAATAAAGCACACATTCTGTTTTAATGACCACATGTTATAAATATATTTTCTAAATAGTGACAGTAATTGGCCTACAATATCATATGCCACCATTACTGTCCCCAGAAACTCCTTCACAGCTCCTCCAATAGCTTTACTCTCTTTAAAGTACCACAACAGATAACACCACTTCCCTGTAGGGAGCAAAGACCACCCCTTTATCAGGTATTACTATTACAAGGCCCTAGAAATGAGCAATTACACAGTAATGTTTCTCAACAAGAGGTCTTAGTGGCACCAGCCCAGTGTCCAGTCTGATAGAAGCAAGCCTTAGACTTTCTCAAGCTCCTTTCAAAGCGATAATTGGATGCAGACCAGCTGAAATGTTTACGGTGTACCTTCATTAAATTCTGTCCCCTATCTGTCATCTGTGTCTTGTTCTAAACATCCTGTGCAGGGAAAGGGCTGGTATTCAGGATGGACACTTGAGAAAGAGTAAATCTTTGGATGGAAGACAGAGCTGCTGATGACAACACATACTGACCCACTGATGGGGTCCTTTCAGATAAGGAAGAACAGGTGCTTGAAAACAGCATACTGCCTGGAAATTATTTACATTGGTCGAGGATGTTATATTTTTTCTATGACAAACTTTTGAAATGAGTGCACTTTTTCAGATTTTTAGAAGTTATACATTACTTTTCATTCCACATCTCTGAAAGTTTGATGGATAGGGAGCCATAAAACTTAAATTTCAACATTCCCTTCTTTAAGAACATGTTATGCAAAGAAGTATTTGAAAGTGTTTAATAGCAATCAGTTTAGGATTGCAAAATATAAATATATACTGTCACTACTTTGCTGGTAAACAGATATGTACTTTCTTACATCTGCTACGGATCATTCAAGCTTTTGTTCTAAATATAAAACTTGACAGAACAAATAATTATCAGTAATGATGAACCAAATACTACAGAAGGTTTAATTGCCAAATTGAATACTAGTATTCTTCCAGATTTCGGATTAATAATTCAGTATGATAAAATAACACGATAACAGTCCTGAAAACAGAGAAGTTCAATAATACATTTTCCACTACATATTCCTGAGAAAACATCAGAAAAATAGTCCACCAGTTTCCCAATATTTCTTGTAACCACAACTGACACCATCAAAGCCTATTTGGTTAAAAACCAGCAAGGATTCCAAAAACCAAAATTCACAGAATTCCTGGTGTTTTATAAGCAGCATTCAATGACAGGCCTGCATATACCAATGGCACCATGGGGTCTAGAGTATCAAGATGGTCACTGGGGAAAGCATAAATATTGTGGTCAACACCATAAGGCGTGGACAGGTGCCACAGACATCCAGCCAGACCGTTCTCTGAACATGGCACTGTGGCAGCACTGGTCATACAACAAGAAACAGACAAGACACGTGCTAGACAATTGTCTGAGAAACCCTCAAACTGGTATCACTGAGTTCAATGCAATCATTTCTGAAAGACAGGACTTGTGGTCATAAATTGATTGGTGTAGTTCTGTGACTGACCTGATATAAATCATGGTGTCTCTCTATGATAAGTCAGTTGTCTGAGTAAAAAGTTATCAATTTTACGGACATAACTGAGACAGATTGTCAATGTATCTGTTACGACCTAAGACAGGCAATAGGATTCGGTCAGAGTGATTACAAGAGAAGCTGATTGGCTCAACCATTGATGCCAGGACTTTATTGAAAGGCAAATGATGAAGACATCAATGATGGTTGTATAACATGATTCCACTTGGTCTATGTCATAAATGTTAAAGAAAGTGCTTTAGCCAAAATGGGATAGGGCCGTTATTTGCTGATAATACTGAAAGAAGGTTATGTATTAACCATATCAAGCTGGGTACTAAATTACTAATCTAGTCCAATTAAGGATGTTTGCTGGTCTGAATTCACAGTATTTTACTCCTTGAGGATATTTTAAATTGAAAAGACTTTAAATGTCCTTATTGCATATTATCCATGTGCATTACTGAGAGGGATACAGGAAAATCACTGTCTTCACAGTTTTGTATAAAGTATAATTAATATTATTTTCAAATGTTTTATCCATGTATGGACAAAATCTTTAAATATAAAAAAAGACATCATTTCTAAATGTTATCATGAATATTTTGTAGCACATGGGAAAAAACAAATATTAACATATTTGTTATCTTAAACGATGTTCCTTTTAATCAATATCACTGATTGGTTGTTTCCACCCTCCAATAAGAAGTCAATCGTGAGGTCTATGATTGATGACTTGTGATTCTTTTGAATATATGATGGATGCAAATTAAGCCATGGGTTATGAAGATAATGGCCCATGTATCAATTTTGGATATATTTTCCTACATGATGTATCTGTGCTTCAAAGTACGGTGAAAAAGCAAATGAAATTTGAGATCAAGTAAACTGTCATCATCATGAAAGATACTAAAAGAATGCACATTTTCTTTTCTGATTTTTTATCCATCAGCAACTTTTTGTGTGTTTTTTTGTTTTATTTGCGAATCATAGTCTTTTTTAAACAACCACTTGCAGTAATTCCCACCTGTTGTATGTTTACCCAAGCAGGGAAATGATATACAGTAATCAAAGGATATATTGATCATGAATACCAAGGATGAAATTATTTGGATGGGTTCTAAGTCTTCACTACCCAAAAAGATCCCCCAAAATGTTAATGATCCCTTAGCATTTTTCAGCATAGAACAATGCTTCTTGTGATTTTTTTCGTGGTCATTACTTGATTATTGCCAGCACTGTCTTATACAAATTTATAGCTTCAAACGGCACTTAATTCCATTTGCATTGTATAGTACTAGTACTATAAAAAAAATAAAATGTTTCATGACAGATTTATCACAGTCAAATGAATAAAATAAGGTATTCTTAACTTTTTTTGGAGAAGCTATAAAATGAAAAAGAGCCCGAGTGAGATAGGAGATTAAGAACATGTGGAAATCTAGACTTGCTTCATTAAAGGCCTTAACATTGCTTTAACATTACCTTAACATTGCAGGAAGGGCTAGGCAGAAGAAAAAATAATGGGGTTCAGGGACTTCGGGACAGAATAATATGGAAAGAAGATGTAACTCTGAGATTCTGCATGAAAACCAATATTAGATTGGTTCCATAGTGTAACTGCTACCGAGTGTGGACAGCGTTCCCAATTTGATACCAGTTGGTCACAATAATTATACAGGTGGTGGTCAGGCATCGGCCCTCCTTTTGTTTGTGGATGATTGTAAACTAATTCCAACCTTGATGGGTTTATGATAGACATGTGTACACGACTGGACAAAAATATCCACTGATCTCTTCATAATGAGGTTCACATGTACTCAAGTCAGTTCTGTGGGAAAATCCTTCCCATCAAATTGCATGCATTTCTATACAATCATTTTCTATCTTCAGTTACTAAAATGAACATTATTGCCATGAATGAAAAATTATTGTCATGAGTGAAAGCATACTGAAAATGATATCAATTCATGTCTCCAACAGACAGAACGAAGACTATCGATTGATGATATTTTTATCAATCAATATCTCTAAATTTGTTAAAAGAACCTAATTTCTTTTTACATCAAAGTTATATTAAATCTATTTTGAGTAAATATTAAAAAGTGTCAGATTCCAACACTGTAAGCCCCTGTGATATCTGCTGCTGAAACAGGGTGCTCCTTTCAAATGACATCTATTTCTGCCTGGTCAGGAAGCAAGGGGGGTTGTCATTAGAGACTATCCCCTCATCCCCATCCTTCTGTTGTGTAATTTTGCATGTGATGAACACAGTGACGAGGATGGAAATGTCAGGACTAACCCAGTAATCTCGGAGAATTGGTTCACAGTGCCATTATGGCCAATTATACTACTCAACTTTTTGTAAGGATATATTTTTCTTTCCATGACACACAATCTGATTCTCATATGTAGTGTAGATTTCAAAACAATGACATATCTAATTATCCCTATCAAAAGTTGAATAGCATATAAGTGTTATAATGGAGCTATTAAATTCAAATTTTTATGTCAGGTTAAAAATTGTATTTTTATTAACTTAACCAGACTCAATTATGTTTTTTTCTGCAGAAATAACAAATAATAATGTACCAAATTATCTAATATATGCATGTATCTTTAAAACAATTGTTAAACCTTTTAGAAATATGTTATCTAAATTTTACCTTTATAACCAGCATGTATGCAAGACCACATACTGTAATGTAGTGGGGTGTTTCCAATAATACATCACATCTTATCCCTATGCATTTGATGGCCATTCATTACTTAATGTAGTTCAGTCTTCAATTCTGATGTCTCCCACCGTGATATTGCCGGAATAATGCTAAAAGCAGCGTAAAACTAAACTCACTCACTCAGTCTTCAACAGCCCTGGACATCTTCCAGAATACAATTACCAATTTTAGTTTCCATACTTAACATGTCTAACATACATAAAATTCACACATACGGCTTATCTCTAGTAATCTTCACAAAGTAAACAAAGAGTACCCATATCGGATACGTTTTCATGTATCAAACACAAAAATATTTCACACATATGTTTTCAAGCCCCATCATAGTGTAGTACTGCTTGCACTTTCCAGCCCACCGCCTTGGGTGCATCTCAGGCTTCAGCAACAGGTGATGCAGTCAGTCACAGCAGGTGCCCTGTGCCCATCTGGCTGTCATTGGTTCATCTATAATGATTTAGGTGATACATGGCCATAACTCCCTTGTATGACAACATGTTACAGCCTGATAACATCATTACCAGGTGCTGTGGCCTGTTTATCTTAATCCACTGTAGCAGCGTAAATCTAGCCAGGAACAACCAAAATAAAGCATTCACATGATTTTGTTAATAAATGAATAATAATGGATAATAACCAAATATTGTTATTCATGATAAAGGCTATTCTGTAAATCAGGTTATTTTGAAATGTTTAACACATATCAGGTATGGGTGGCCCAGTGGTGTTAGGAACCAGTCTTGTAGAAACTTAGGACAGTGTTCGAATTAAGGTTTGCCCTGAGTATGTTTTTAGGTTTGCCAGCACCATTCCTGTGCTAGTGGCATTTACCAAAAAGGGTCAAGGTCTCAGATCTGCATCACTTTAAGGCTCCTGTGTTAAACTGTACACAACCATTAAAGGGGCCATTGAACCAAACCGACTCTAAATCCACAGCAGGTGGTACACATTGTTATACAACAGTTGGTAGATATTACAGCAATGAATGGTTATTCAGGTTTTATTTCCAACATGGATACCATGAATAACAGCTAATTATGATTTGAAGCATAAAGGAACTGTTTACACAATACCAACTTAAATACAAGGGTAATTTGTTGGCTTCAGCTCCAAACTTCCAAATAGTGGTAGATACATGATGGCATGGTGATATAATCCAAATTTAGGAACCTCTGCTAGTGGTGTCTTCGGCACCAAATTTAGAAGAAGAAGAAGAATGAGGAGAAGAAGAACGGACACAAACACAGACATAGCAATAAGTTATAAAATCTCATATCTACAAGTTCACAGAAACAACGCCAGTCCAAGGTCTAGAGAGGAGGCACATATTTTCATTTCGTGAACATATTGTAAATAAGATGACAATTTTACCAGAAGGTGCTAGTGGGTTGAGGAGTATTTTAAGCCACAGTGAGTTGAATTAAGTGAGTGCAAAGGTAAGGCGGGTGAAGCTACTAGTTGGTGTCTCACATCTTGGTAGAGAGGGCATTTCAACAAAAAGGGTTCCTCATCTTTCCCTTCTTTAGTATAGCAGAAGGTACATATTATTTCTGTTGGGTTGCTGAAGTATTCCCCGTCTGCCTTACCAGTGGCAGAGACATGATGGCACACTGATATAAACCAACCCTGGGAACCCCCACTAGACCGCCATAGTGGCATGGCCCCTCTGTCAACCACAATTTGACATCTTGATCACACTACAAGCCTGACACTTCACTAACTTTCATCAGTGAAACCTCATATGTGCTGCCCCTCAGAAGTTTTTTCCTGCCTGATCAAGTTCCAAACATCACTCCACACCATGCCCATACATTCCCCAGGTCCTCCAGCAAGACCATGAAGGGATTCCTGGACAGTAGGGGTCACCTATACCCTGTAGGAACAATAGCTGTAGGAACACAAGTGACCTGGGAAGATCTCCAATTGGTCTCTCTTACACATCACTATAGGGGCAATGGGGTGGCCTGGTGGTTAAAGTGTTTGCTCATTACAGTGAAGGCCAAAGTTAGATTCCACACATGAGTAAAATGTGCAAAGGTTAATTTCGGTGTTGCCCACGATAATATAGTTTAAAGCAGCCTACTCATTCACCTACTTCTGGAGCATGTTTCCAAAAACAATGGGTGCAGTGGTTAGAGCGTCCGTCCGGAGAGCGGAAGGTCGCAGGTTTGATCCTCAACCGCGTCATACCAAAAGACGTTAAAATATGGTACTTGTTGGTCCCTGCCTGGC
>VKKT01001746.1:42744-60067 GCA_008038995.1 Haliotis laevigata | reverse complement strand
TTTTAGCAATATTCCAGCAACATCACGTCGGGGAACACCAGAAATGGGCTTCACACATTGTATCCATGTGGGGATTTCGAACCCGGGTCTTCAGCGTGACAAGCCAACGCTTTAACCACTAGGCTACCCCACCGCCCCCCCCTGTGGGCAAGAGACAAAATAGATGTGAAACTGATTTGAATTGATCCCTATATATCAGTTATAACAACAGGTGCTTGTGAAAACTACACTATTTGAACCTATTAAACCAAGCTGCACACTATGACATGACATGTATTAATGCCCTGCTACAGCTGTGTCTGGGGACCTGGTGTTTACTCCAAGCCTCTCCACTCTCTGCTGCCAGTCTGTATGACCAGGGCCTCATTCCCTCTCCTGACCCTACACTACTGTCTAATTACATAGAGGTGAAGCAACATGGCCCCAGCAACAGGTGCCCTGGCTGCAATTTGTCACCTCTGGGTCCCCCTCCACATCTTACTTCGGAGACTTCTCAATGCATTTATCACTTGATGGGAATGGTTGAATGTGGCAAATCTGTTAGGATATTACTTGGAGATTGGTACTGACACTCATTCTGATTGAGATGTGAGATGGTTAGTACTTGACTGTTGAATGAACAGATACCTTTATCTAGCATATTACAAGAGCTTTGCTGGTACAAATAGCTTAACAATTTAGTCCAAATGAAAATTACTAAAAAAAAATTAAAAGTGGAGTTAATTGTGCATCTTAATTCTATATAATATTTAGAATTAACCTGTACATTCTAAAATAAATTAATGATGAACAAAAAAGCAACCGTACTCATGGGAAGTGTCTTTTAATCAGAGTTCCTGGTACGATTGTGACTGCTAGAATATTTATATGTGCTTCTGAAATACTATCAAATAGTAAAGACTCCCCAAAAGGGAGAATAAAAAAACACACACAAAAAAACTAAAACATCAGAGCAGTCACAAATAGTTATCATATAAAACGGAAGCGTATCCTGCATAGATCACAAACACCCAGAGAAATACAAACATGTATCAAAATAGTGAATTGCATCAGCCATCAGTTTAGGCATAGATGTCTCAGATTTGGCTATGTCTATCGTAAACCCTTTAAAAGCATTACTAACCAATGTCTCCAAGATAAGTCCATACAATGATTGGATCATTTCATTTAAAGGCCATATGGTTTGACTGAATGAGTCTTCCTATGATGCACTTCATGTATGAGTATAATTACTTGCGAGGCTCCTCTCAAGTACACAGACTCTCGGTGGGGCTCTATACATCTTCAAATGAAATGGATCAAGGTTTGGATCAGGGCCTGGGAAAAAGCTCACAAGGAAATGGATCATAAACAAGAATTAGATTTGAGCACTTAACTGCTATTTATTTGATTGTTTTCTTTACACATTGTACATAAATGAACAATATCCAAATTATTTTTGTAATACTTCTTATTTGAATACATACTCATGCCAATAATGGTTGTCACCCCCTTCATTTTTTTTAATTAGAGAGGGGGTGTGGGGTGAAGGGGTGAGGTGTGTGGGGGGTTGGGGTGGGGAGGGGGGTGACAACCATTATTGGCATGAGTATATATGAAATGTGTTGTGTTTTTAATCTTGAAATTTTGTCTTGGAAGACCGTGAGGCAAAAGTGTGAAAGAGTTCATTTGGGAAGATATTGCAAGGTCAGTGTCAAGAAAAGTGTAAATTTCATGCAGTGGTTACCTAATTGTAGGCAATCTATAGCTGATTATGGTGTAAAAAGAACAGTCAAACCAGACATAGATATTTTTCTCCAAACTGATTTGTGAAACAAAGTCTTTAACAACACATGGATGGTGCAACAAATGGGAATTCCCAACACGCTGATTGTATATCCACTTTTCAAAAAGTATCCATCACACAAAGCTGTCACACAAAGCTATTATACTGCACAGAGAGCTGGGGGTCTAGATATAAGGTGTGACAGAATTATTTCTCAGGTCATGCCACCAGCTATCACTGAAGCTAAAGGGGCTCGGTGTGCACACTACACTAATGCTTAGCCCTTGAATATATATAATTTTGATAATAACAAATAAACCCATTTTAATTGAAAAGGAGCACTTGTGAGTTGGGAGATTGAACCTGGGGAAATCTAGACTTGCTTCATTTAGGGCTTTAGCATTGCAGATAGGGCAAGGCATGAGGGAAAATAATGTGGTTCAGGGACTGAGAGACAGACTAGGGTTCTGTGTGCACACCTAGTCAATGAGATAGGTTGTTCAGAATGTTTCAGTTTTGGTGAAAATATATCAATTTTTAAAATAAAAAATGTGAAACGTGGCTTTGCACCTTTAACTAATTCATATTTCTGAGTACAATGTACAACGATGGAATGCAAGAATGCAGGTACACTGACAGTGGCTGACTGTGTGGGCTGGAGAGAGAGAGCAGTACCAGGCACATGACACTATCTAGGTGACATCTCAGACAATACTATATAAAGAACTTCACTGATCACAGGATAATTGAGTCCAGGGACAGAACACATGCTTCATGGTGTACACATTGTGACATATGTTGTCTTTAGCCATGCATCAACATTCATCTTTACTTTAATGGGAAACACTTTGAAAATAGATTCGTGAATTGTCTTCTCTCAATTGTTAATGAGCTCCAAGTGATGCTGATTTATCCCTGTCTATTTGGAGATGACACAAATTGTGGAACAAGAGGGGGGATTTACATCATGAAGAACTTAATTGAACATCACTACAGACTCGTATGATCAGTAACTGAGACCTAGACCTAGATACCAGTGGATGACTAAACAAGACTGGATCCTCTGCCCTAATATGGCTAGTATTTCATAAGCTGTTGACACAAATATTATTTTTGTGTTTGATATGGGCTAAAAAAGAAACAAGCAAGAAATGGTTATTCTTTGAAGAAGCATTGGATACGAGTGTTATAGTTGTGTTTTGGGCCTTGAGTTTACAGTGTTTCAGTGACTGTTTTCCGACTGGCAAACATTTCTATATTTTCTGGTAAAATCTCATTTTCACATGTATTTTCTTTTGCCTGGTTGTTTATTGCCAGTACAATGAACAATTTCAAGATGGAAGATAAAATGAGTGCCGTACTCATTCATGTATGTCCTACAAAACCTGACTTGCTAATACCATACAACTAACTCTCGAACCATAACATTAATCAAATCTGATAATGTCTGCCTAACATCGGGGCACAAGGTGTCCAATTTATCAAAGCTACAGCACACACAGTATACAAAAAAGAGCACAGGGATAATCCCCATCAAAGGACACTGGTGCGAAAACCAAGGAAACAAGCATCAGTGCCCCATGTACTTTACACTATGTTTGGTCAGTCTTGTGTGCTAGTGGGTATATAACAATGATATACCCCAACTGGGCAATATCATATTTATATCCCCCTGTTCATTCATCTGCATCCTCCCCATCCCACCAGTGGAATGTGACCTTGGTGAAGTCACTCAACCTTTACATCATGTTCCTTGTCACTCGTCACCTCAAGTTATTTCAAATATGTGTGGGTTTTTTTTAAATCTGACAAATATAATCCTACAGTTTCCTCCTAACAGAGTATGGCAGGAGCATTTTTTGACAAATCCTTGAAGTATGTCTTTTAGTTTTTATATTTAAGAGTGTATTACATTTTAGCGACTGGTAGTAGATATTTTTAACTATTTTCTCTTGTCATTGTCAGCTAAAACCGGTTCTGTGGATGCACCCAGGTATAAAAAGCCCATCACTAAAATATGCACGCAGAAAATAATTTTTAATTCAGATTTGAAGCAAGAAATTTCAACAAACTAACTCTCATCATTAACACACTTGTACAAAGTAAAAGTATATATATATGTATGCATTATATTATACAAAGTAAAAGGATATATATTTATGCATTATATTATACAAAGTAAAAGTATATATTTATGCATTATATTATACAAAGTAAAAGTATATATATTTATGCATTATATTATACAAAGTAAAAGTATATATATTCATGCATTATATTATACAAAGTAAAAGTATATATATTTATGCATTATATTATACAAAGTAAAAGGATATATATGTATGCATTATATGCAATAAATTTGCAAACTTGACAGAATAAGCTTAATGTTCATAAGCAACGATTAATTACAGTCATCATTGGAAAGCTCAACAACTTTAAGCCCCTTTATACACTTCAGGAAGCATGTCCATGTTATCATGGCCACTGCTCAGAATATGACAATATATCACAAACACCTCAACTGGATCGTAAACCATAAAATAAACCATAAAATAACAGTGATTTAAGACACATTCTCACACGAGGCAGGCATGGGTGAGACAAACTGTGAGATTGTGATGAAGATAGCAGATTTGTGTATGCAGGTCAGGGAGGTATGTCCCTCCATTGGAATGATTCATTGCCACATCAAGCCAGCTGTCTCCTCCAGCATAACCATTTCTCTTCCCAACCATTCATTTTCAGCTTGGTTGTAATCCCTTCTTTCATACCTGTCTTACATTACTAACACAAATGAAGAAGTCACCAGCCTGTTGCTGCCTTACACCTGTAGTTATTGCTGCAGTAATCAAGGTTGTGACACTTTCAATCTCTTTTCATGTGGAGTATATACTACCCTGACATTTTATTTCTGTGGAACCTGCATATTAGCTACACACAATACTCATAGTTTTTTCAGCACTTTTCATAGTAATTACCTCTGTAGAAAAGGCCCAGACCCATTGCTAGAATATGTATGGAATGGAATAGAAGATAAAGAAAATGATCTGTTGAAATGTCCTCTTTACAACTACATGCCACCAAAACTAATATTATCCTCCAGCTTAGCTAGTCACCAATATCACTTAAAACAGGCATATACTTTCTGTAGACATGTGGGGCGGTGGGGTAGCCTAGTGGTTACAGCGTTCGCTTGTCACACCAAAGACCCAGGTTCGATTCCTAACATGGGTATATTATGAGAAGCCCATTTCTAGGTGTTCTCTGCCGTGATATTCCTGGAATATTGCTAAAAGCGGCATCAAATTAAACTCACTCACTCACTGACTCACTCTGTAGACATATGGTTATATAGGTATGAAATCTGTCATTAGCATATCCAAGCATTAGCATTTCCTAGTGACTGGTGCCACAGCCTCCAAGCAGAGGTTGTAATACAGATTATCTCATTAAACACAGTATTTATTGGCTGACAGAAAAATGACAAAGGTAAAGACATTCACACCTATCAGAAGAAGTCAACGATGAGGCTCATTTCCACCTTCATCGTTCTCTTTATGCGCCCTTCAGCCTCAGTATCCAAGTTATATTTCAAAAAGTAACTCAAAATGTGTGGCTACCATTGCCTTAATCCAATGTGTAGATCCTGTACAAAATAACTCACAATAAAAGGCATGTGTAGCACACATTAGTTTTTAAATAAGAAAATATATCTTTCTACAGAAGTTCTACAATGGTGTCATATTATTTTACAATGAAAAATATAATTAATTGTTCTCGTCACAATATATGGCTGAAATATTAATTCATTTCCATTAAAAGCATGTCTTGCATACAGTATTTTAAAAAAGAAGAAATACTGACCTTCCTACATAATTTCTACAATCATGTCGACCCGTGAAGATCTGGGGAAGAATAGGTCTTCAGCAACCCATGCTTGCCACAAAAGGTGACTATACTTGTCGTAAGAGGCGACTAACGGGATCGGGTGGTCAGACTCGCTGACTTGGTTGACACATGTCATCGGTTCCCAGTTGCGCAGATCGATGCTCATGCTGTGCATCATTATTTCCAGACCGCCGCCATATAGCTGGAATATTGCTGAGTGCGGCATAAAACTCACTCTAAAATGGTGTCATGTTATTCCCATTTAGGCAATGTATAGAAACGTCCCATCTTGTCATATTACATGCATAAAGGGCTCAGCCTGTTTGTACTCGGCTCCTACTGAATGTGTATGTACAATGACGTTATTATGTGGTAACCATAATTCCTTGCTCCATTGAATTTAATGTGAATGTACTCAAATTAGTGCAATGTTGACATTTTTCAGATTAACCTCATGTAATCAATACTTTCATATCAACTTCTAAAGTACAACTGTTTTCCCTACCCTCATACGAGGCAGCTATCATTGTATAAATACAACAACTTCGTAAAGGAAGAGGATGTATTTTATAGCGAAATAATCTGATATTACCATAAAACTTTCCTCAAATCATTTCAAACACTCTGTTTTCATTTAAGTCAACTTTTTATAGGGTGTGAAATTAAATCAGTCTTTAACTCACCCAGTACACAACTTCCCGACAGCAACAAATTGATGACGAGGATGTTGTGTATGATGTTTTGTGCAATGTATTATGACACCACCAAATGTACTTTGGGAAATAAAAATACTTAATAAACAAACAAAAAAAACCTTCCCTATCCATAGTCAAAAGACAGATGATGTTTTCCTATCCACCTCAATAAAGATGCTATTTTCCTGTTCACCTAAATACAGATCTAAATACAGATGTCATTTCCCCTCACATTATGTCCATACTGACAAGGCCAAATTGGAGATCACTTCACCTTTCAACTTAGTAATGTCAACTCCAACTCACCTTTAAGATTTCATTC
The DNA here is from genome assembly GCA_008038995.1 of Haliotis laevigata. Taxonomy (NCBI): domain Eukaryota; kingdom Metazoa; phylum Mollusca; class Gastropoda; order Lepetellida; family Haliotidae; genus Haliotis; species Haliotis laevigata. The sequence continues at coordinate 53,394 of VKKT01001746.1, read as the reverse complement.
AAGATGTCATCACGAACCTTCTACGCTGATTCCCTATTAAGTAAAACTAATAATACTCCAATCATTCTCAATCCATTCTAATGACACCAATGCTTGATCATTCAAGCACGACCCACCCTTGCCTGTCCCAATACCGATAGCGTGATGGCCATGACTGCAGCCATCACAATTGCAATCATGCTAAAATGATGTCATTGACAGCAGGAAAGAGTCTCACTTTCTTTGATTCGACTGAAATGAAAAGGCAGTCATCCAATCTAATGCAACATGATGTGCGGCAGGACCAGCAGTAGCAACAGCTGTTTCCTCGGTGTTGCAGGTCGGTGGGGTAACCTAGTGGTTAAAGTGTTTGCTTGTCATGCCAAAGGTCCGGGTTTGATTCTCCACATGGGTACATTGTGAAGCCCATTTCTGGTGTCCCCCACCAGATGGCATTGTGTTTTCATCCCCCACCATGATATTGCTGCACTATTGCTAAAAGTGGCAAAAACCCCAACTCATTCACTCATCGGTGTCCCCCCCTTGACCCTGTGACATCACAACTACCCTCAGGACAAGCAACCAAACAGTTTGGTTAAAACTAACATCTAGTCTCTGAAATGAACATATTTTACAGAAAAAAACTGTTCATAAATAGTCTTCATAAAATGTAATGAAAAGAAGACGTTCTTAATTTTCAGGACCTAGATTTTTGAAGCTCTCTTAGCGCTAAGATAGTCATAAGTTAATGTTAATGTATGGCACTTACGACTGTCTTAGCGCTAAGAGAGCTTCGAAAATCTAGGCCCAGGAACCTAAACCATGGAGATCTACACTTCCACATACTCTAGACTTGCATGGGCTTTCTTGGATATATTTGTTTCAGGGTCTGTATAACAGACAAGATTAAAACTATATTCTGTAAAAAAATGACACTGTAATTCTATATTAATCTTTTACTCATACATAACAGCACAATCACTTAGTCACTAGTCTCAAACCGCAGTCTGTTAAAACTCTGTTTGGTCCAGCGCCATCAGCTATTAGCAGTGAATAATGACAGTAAATTTCACTGGGAATGACATAAAGAGCAATGTCCAGATCTGTAGTTTCAACAGGCATCTGACACACTCTGTAATGTTAGCTCTTGAATACACATAGATCGTCCTTTTATAGCTTAATAAAATATCATTAAGTGTTGAATCATTTATCATGATAGGGTGAGCAGTTGGTTTATAAAACTAATTATTTATTTTTACATTTGTTTACTTATTGAATAAGTATATACAGAAAACAAACTAGGAAGACCCCACATGTCTAAAACATGATAACATATATACTCATGCTAATATGTACAGTTAACTCCATTCTGGGATTCATACATTTAAGGGGTGAAAGTATTTATGGGAACGACTGTATATTGTGCAATAACACTGAAATGATCATGAAATTTGTGATGTACTAATGAGAAATGAAAATCAATTGTCAATAATTGGGACAATGATACTTGAGAAAATGAAGCTGGCTATAATTCCTGGTTTTTACTATGATTACTAGTGCTAAGAGTTGTTGCCCAAATAGAATGTCATTCTCCACGGACTTGGACCACATCTTCATTTAAAGCTGCAGAGACAGTAATCTAACTAAGAATAATGTTCATCTGTGTATATTCGGCCCAATTACTTTACGATTTGTGATTTGCACCCAGATAAAACACCAAACAGCATGAACACTCGTAGCTTAAAGTGATTATATTTTCCTCAAGACTAATAATAGGCACCAAGGATGTACCCAGGGCTTGATCAATCAGCATCCTGAGACAGATCAATTTGAGTTGAGAGTTTAATGCTTTCGCTAGCACATCTCCTATCACAGGACGAACCTCTTCATGGTCCGCTATTGACCAATCACCTTCACTTCGAGGCACAGCCTGACACTGGCTACAACTTAACTTTCAGATGACAGTCAAGGGCACTACACTCTCTTAGACACACTTATGGATACCATCAAGAGCATACTTTTCAGGGAATAAAAAAACTTATATTAAAGGAGTGAAGTTTTAAGCAAATAAATGTGCTCTTCAGAAAGTGATAAGATCAAAAACTGAGTCTTAATCCAATTTCAGATGAAACGAACGTATGAAATAAATAACTTAAATTACAGAAATATTAATCTTAAACTAAGAATAAAAACTATGTATGTGCTTTGGATTGCAATATTACAAATATAATTTCAAGTTTTCATTTTATAGCATCTGTGGTTAATACTCATAATATATTTATACATACATTTCCATCTTAGGGTCATGCCATAATTTACTAATGCCTGACATAGCTGAAGACATATGTCTCACATTCTGCAATGATAAACATGTTTAGCATGAAAGTTAATGAATCAAAATAAACATGAAGATAAACAGTGTAATGAAAATGAGGTTTGTGTTGTCATGTATGCCTCTAAATCTTCACACTACATTAATTCTGGAACATATGTGTTCCTCCTTCACGTTTCATCAAACCAATGAATTATTGCGGCGATCAGGAGAAAGAGCAAGTTATGCCACATGTAAATCTATAGCCAGCCTCTGTATCTCTCAGGATTGTGATGGTTTCGGTGTCAATGTGTTCATTTTGGGTGTTTTGTTTAACATTTGGTTTATGGATATTATTTGTTAAAACTTTAAGGTCAGTGACTGAAACAAAAATTGAACTTGCAAAATGTCACATCTTGTCATAATATATATATATATGTATATAAACACCTCAGATTTTTGTTGTACCAGTCCCCTCTCTTGGGTAATTGTACAATGTAGCTGTATATTAGCTATGATTTCTTGCTCCAACAAATTTAAAGTGAAAATATCCACATATGTGTAAATAATGTCATTCAGAAATTAATCTCATGACAAAGCATGTTTGTAAAGAGAAACCTAGGGGGATTTTTTGATTGACCAATTTAAACCTTTAACTGGAGCTAAGTACTTACTGAAGATATACAGATTTATATCCAGGTATGATATGACAACAAACAGGTCCAATATTGTATCACTTTGTGTGAACAAACAATGGACATTGAAGACAAGGTATGATGTAACAAATATACTGGGAAATCTCTTTAAGCTGATAACAGCAATCAGCTGACATTGCTAAGTTGAAAGGTGAAGAAAGTGATCTGCAATTTGTCCCTATCACTATAGATATAATGTGAGGGGAAAATATGAGAATAGCTGATACAATTAAAGTGTGCAACCCTTTTGTTAAAATGTGTGAAAAGAATAGTTCACTACAAAATTAAATATCATTAGCATCAAATGTGTAAAACTTGTAAATGGATTTAAACAAGATTAGATAGAAAAACAACCTCAAGAAGATTGGAATAGGACTGATGACACGTATCATACTGCATATTGTAGGAACGCAAAATAAATACCTTGACATCAGCAGAGCATTAACAGGCACAATATTTATTGGAACTGAGAGGTTGGAGGCAAATTTATTTTCTAACCAAATAAAGTTTAGTCTGATAAAGATTCATAGCCACAAAGTCTGCCATCAATGTCACAGAATAACCACTAAAAAATTAAGGCAGGCACAAAGCAGCAAGGATCGTATCAAGAATGAAGATCCTGATGCTTAGTGTTACATGCTCTGTGAAACAAGCCGTAAAGCAATTCTGTTACAACAGTACATCTTCTGTATAGAATAACATTTGCATACTCAAGTATGAACTTTCTCCCATAAAATTGCTCTTCAAACATACTCAGTTTTATCTTTATGATGAAGGTAGTAAGCAATTTATTCCTGTTAACTGATTTTAATCACTAAAGATGTTTTGGGGAAAATACGATGTACATGCAACATCATTAAGCAGTTTTTTTTAGCAGTGCTGTGAGGATCTAGCTGTTTATGTTGCATAGACAATTGCAGATTTCTTCCTTTTGTTTGGGGTTCATTTTCATCCTACACTGCTTTTTGTGCAATCAATACACTAATACATCTAATCTGGTTCCATGTTGGTGAATTCTGATGAAATCCTACAGACAGAATCTAAACATTACAATACAGGCTTGACATTCACCCAAATTCCCGAACAAAAGCACAGGACCAGTAACTTATAAAAATCACTGGTGCTTACAGGTTCTTACAGGCCCTGCCTGCTAAGGGACTCTTATTGACAGCCTTGAGTATCTACTAAACCGTCGGGATAACACTTATCAAAGTTGCACTGGTACTGTCAACATTTTACTAGACCCGGGCCAGTGGGACAGCATGAATGTCGAGCCCTGCAATAGTCCTAACCTACTGCCAAATACTACAGGCTAAGACATTGATCAGACGTGCAAAATGAAAGGACACAGCAATGTCACATGTTACTTTTATTGGAAAAAAATGACCAAGAGATTTAAAATATTATTCTAACATAAAAAAACAATCTTGTTCCATAGAGTTTTAATCATATTTTGGGTGTAAAAACATGCCCGTGGATTGCACATTTAGTGCTCTGAATATCAGGAATATTCTGTCGGCACAATTAGGATACAGAGGAATTGATATTGAATCCTACATATTAAATGAACTTTGACATACAGAAAACACAGAACCACAACTGTTTAGATTTCCATGGATCCATGGAAACTAACAATCTTTTTTTAAGCTTTGACTATCGAGGTAACTAGAAACACAAGTGTCCAATCAACCATCAGATCTGGAAACACGTCTCCACGAGGGAAACCTAGGATACTGCTATCCACAATCATGCACTGACTGGAAATTGATGCAGTAATGAAAGCAGCAGGACCCTCTCCACATTCACAAATAAATCTCTGCCAGAAGCAGAGTTGATTGTATGTGTCCAACTACATCATGAGCGTGAAGTATTAAGACCAACATGCCATCGACACCTCTGCAATTTGCTGTGGAGAGTTGTGAGAGCTATTCTTGTGTACATAGGTCCGCCATTCTCCTGATCTTTAGTTTGCCAGAGTCAGTCCTGTGTTCATTGGTTTGCCTGTGCCAATCTTCTGATTATTGATTTGCCAGAGCTATTTATGTGATCATTGACTTATGTGAAGATTGGTTAGCCAGTAACTGTTCCTTTCCTTTGTTCACTAAGTTGCCAGCACCTGTGCTGGTTTGCCAGTTCCATTCCTCTGATCATTGGTCTGCTTGAGCCATTTCTGTGATGGTCTGCCAGGGCCATTCTTCTGATCATTGGTCTGCTTGAGCCATTTCTGTGATGGTCTACCAGCATCATTGGTTTCACCAAAGTGGTAAACACCTGTACCAGTTTAACTCAACATGCTATAAACCGAACTAGACACAAGTCATCACACATTCACTCACACCTAAATATAGTGAGTTAAATTTAATGCCATACTATCATGTCATATCATGACGATCAATAACATTAGAGTGAGTGAGTGAGTGAGCATGGTTTTACGCCGCTTTTAGCTATATTCCAGCATTATTTCGGCAGGTTCACCAGAAATAGGCTTCATACATTGTACCCATGTGGGGAATCGAACCCGGCATGATGAGCCAACACTTTTACCACTAGGCTACCCCACTGCCCCTTTAACATTGGACCTATGTTAGTCTATCTGCCGAGGTCTCTGTGAAACAGATCCCTGGTAGCTTCTACTGTGAAGGTCACCCAAGAGGTAAATGACCATGTTCCACATGTTCAACAAATAGCTACATGCTTAATTACTCCATGAAAAAACCCAAGGTGGTTATCTTCCGTTATTGCAGTGGCGCCAAAGTAAACATTGGTACATGCTGATGAGGTTCTTCAAGGAAGCATGGTATGATTTAGTAGCCAATCAGAATGATGTTGTTCCATACATATGGCTAGTTCCAGCCATTACTAAGGTAATAGCTACATGCCCCTGTGGTGTAGCCCCCACAAACTGTGTAGTCCACCAAACCAAGATAGCATATCGCACTGTAACACATCAATGCTAATTGGCTGTACTTGATTGGTGAGTTATGGGATTATATACCACACACAGCAGTTGCTTAATGGCCAATATACAATCTCAGACAGCATGTCAATGGGCAGGCAAATGAAGTTAGTTCTGCACAGAACCAAGTTATTGTGGAGACATGCATCATCACTCTCCTGAATACTGCAGATATGTAGAATAATTGCATCAAATCTTCATCCAACCAATTCCACATCGCATCAATCATGTATTTCTTCAAGGCTCCTGTTGTTAATGGGAGAAAGTATACCTGTGGTCAATGTTTCAGGTGCCAGGTAACTATCATTACTCATTCTGTCATAACAATGTTTTCTTGACAACTAGTTACAGATGCATCAACTTTCAGAGTTGAAAATTAAATGCTCTTGGTCAGGTAACAAGAAACAAGGATTTATTATTTTACCAGAATATCTAAATTCTTCCTTTCCATAGCTTGCATTATCATGGAAGTGAATATTCAATAAAAAGCATGCTTCCATTCACTCATATACTAACCAAAAGTATAATCAGTATCAAAATTTAACTTCAATGACAAACAACGATATAAACAATAGTTGCTAACAAGGTGTTCGGTTCATAGGAAACTATTAAATTAGAAAAAGAGACATACCAGTTTTCTGCCACAATCTTCATCACAAAAGAGCAAGCTTCCTTCGCTGGACTGTATCTGAAAACAGTGAGATTAAAAAACATGTAACCAGAAATACAGTCTTGCCATTTGAGGCTCATAATCAATAGTGTTTATTATTTACAATATAATCAAGTGAATCATTATTACTGAAATGTGATTCAAATCTGTCAGCTGAAATACAGAATGACAACTGACATAAATAAAAAACAAATCTTTATTAAGAAATAGGGTTAATAGATTTCTAGGTTTGTTAGGACCATGTTTATGGGCTTCAGCCTATTCTGACAGGCTTACTGATAACTGAAATCTTGTTCAAAGCAGCATTAAAATAAAGTCACCCATACACGACTTGCAAACATTTAACAGGTTGATACCAGCCCGTTATTGGTATAAGGAGATGTATTAATTAGGGGCTAGTATTGGCGCTATTTTCACCTTTGAGATTGTATTAAAAACCATATTTCCCAGTGCATAATTAAAGTCTTATTTGAAAAACTACCTGTGATAGTTCAAACTATTGGTTTGTATGCAGACTACTAACGACAAAATTGGTATTTTCAAACTCTCATTGATATAGTGCTGCCTTGAACAATTATTTGACTTGACTTTGCATGTGTTTGTGTCTAAGAAAATCTGGTGTCATCACTATTGGAAAATGTTTCACAAGTACATTCTCATAATACTGACTTTAGCAGAGATTATTAATGAATATTTAATTAATTTTGTAGCTTTTATCTTACAAAAAAATATGTTGTGTAAAAATGTGTTTCAAAAGGGAACACTTTTATCTGGTTTCTTTGAATAATGCCCATCACTTCAACCCAAGCTGTGCTACAACACAAACACATAGTGCACAACTGTTTAAAAAACATGATCAGTTGTTTGCAGTAAATGGCCTTCTGAACTTGAAGAGACAGTTTATGTATGTGAAAACAATGAAGTGAGTCCAAATGGAAGCTAACATTGTTTGTATTGTCACTGTGACACTACTGTGTCAGACAAACATAAAACTGTTGTCAAAATATTATTGTGGATTGTTTATACATTGTTTTCATAGGCAAGAGGTAAGAAATGATGTGTATCATATTGCAAACATAGAGAGGCTGCTTACGAACGTGTACCACATTCAGTGTCGAACACAGAGGCCCACAACCTTTAAGAAGGACGGTGATGACTTTAATGATCATGACGTATAACTTTGAGTGAGTGAGTGAGTGAGTGAGTGAGTGAGAGAGTGCGCTACATATAGCATTTTTTCCAGCAATATCAAGGTTTGGGACAACAGAAATGGGCTTCACGTATTGTACCCATGTGGGAAACTGAACCCGGGCCTTCAGCGTGATGAGCAGAAACTTTAACCACTAGGATACCCCATCACTCTTCAAGTTTTAGTAAATCAAACATATAATAGTATACGCATCATCTGTTGATGTTGTAGCCTTGCTCCAAGTCTGTACTGAATGCTAAGCCAATGGATGTGTAGCTATTCTATCATCTGTCTAGAGGCAAGTATAGATTTGCACACAATCTATGGACACCAGTCTGTTTGAGGACAATGTGTTCTTTTTATTAATATTCTTTTAGAAAATGTCATTTAAATCATTTATTACCTTAAAGACTTGTGCAAATCTACTGCTGTTGTTATCAGTAAAACAGGGGCATGTTTACAATGTCACACTAGTGTCCCTGAACCAAAGTATTCCTTCCCCACTAATCATACTGTAACACTGTAGGACAAAATAACACAAGTCTAGACTTTCCACAGGTTCTGCATCTCATTTTAAATATACCATTAAAAAAAAGTAGGGGATATTCCATTTTTTTCCAGCATACCACTAGCCAATGCCAATGCATATGAGAAAAAGTAATGTATATCCATACAGATGAAACATTTCCAAAGGAATTAAATAAATTGTCACATTTTCCTTTAATTTCTCTTCATCATCTATTTCTTCCTTGGCTTCATCATTTGCATTTGATCAATCTTGTAAATCCAATATCCCCTACTTGTGGTATAATGGTATATAAGTGTGCCTGCTAGTTTTTACAAAAAGTATATATTTTAAGAGGCTGGGTGTTATTCTAGATTCTCATGTGTGTCCACAAATATCCCCTGCCTGTAAGTGAGGGTCGTCACTTCCTCAGATGAAATCATTTTCTGTAGCATGCCAACTCTCAAACTCATTCAGTCATATAAATCACATTCAATATCAAACCCTTATCACCACATCAGCATATTTTCATGTTCATCAAAATGGGTCATTTGATGTGACAAATATTTAAACATTCATCACAAACACAAAGGACATGTTGGAGACAAATAGAAGCTGGTAAAATTGATTGCACACAGCACTTATATAACACAAATACACATCCCATTTCCAATTTCACTTTCTGATTGATTATTGACTAGGCAGCTCTGTTTTTCATGTCTGATGGCGTGAAGATTGTGTGCCAACCTTGCGAAAACTCTTCCCACTTCACACCTCATGTAAATCAGTACACACCATCACGTCTTTGGGTTTTTTCACTGCTTATACAAGTAGCTAAGATTAAATGTCTAACTGATGTATACCAAAGTCATAACAAGCATGTTTACTCTCTGATGCATCACACTAACAAAAAGACTTATTGCATTATAGACAGCTTATTTCTCAAACACCTATTATCACTTCAATTTCATGAATGAAAATTAAAAAATGACTTTATACTTTTTAGCACTGGAGTACAAGTCTGTAATTATCAAGGTATTTAGGCACAACTAACACATATAATGAAATGACATCACAAAACTCAATGTTACTTTTTCTAATTAATCTCCATATAAATAAATAACCTGCTCATCAATATCCATAAACTGACAAATAGATGATAAAGTGTAAAATAATGAAAAAATAATTGAGCACAATTTTTTATTTCAAACAATGTTCCCAAAACAGGTCACAGCCAGGCTATAAATGTCATAACACACATGTCTAATAATGAACGCATTGTTCTACATGCTCCTGTCAATCAACCATCTCACTACAAAGTATCCTGGTTCATGTTATACAACAGTTTCCACCCCTTTATTGATTTGACATGCATGAAATAGACTAGAACTGTCACTCAAAGTCTAGACAATATGGTGTATAGTGTCACATCAAACACAAACGTTCCATATTTGATGGATATTCTTTTGTTGCCACATGTCAAGAGAAAATTAATCAAGGTTATACAAATATGAAGTAAATGTTTTGTTACTTGATATATTTATTAAAACGGCTTTACAATGTCATAGATAAAATATTACTGACACATTACTTAATATTTTGTGTACAGTATTAATTCCCTTCTGAAACTGTTCTTCTCTGTAAACAAAGCTTTTAAGCTACTGCTTTACTAAACAAGACAAATATTGATTTTTATACGACTTAGAAGTGTATTTCAAGACTTTTGTTTATATGTTACTAAGACAACACAAATGATTTGTAGACTTACAAGTCAGCTTTGACAGTTGGTCATGAAAAAAGATCAGCCATGTTATTCTTGCTTGAGTAATCAATTAACAGTTTTTAAACCTGACTTGCCATTTCTGGCAGTTCTGGGGGCAACTGTACTAAGCCTCCCATGACTCACATAGTTTCACAGGAGAGTTACAGTTGTAGCCTTCAGATTATTCACAACGCACTCACACAAGAACTGGACATTACTAACAACGTAAGACTGAGGTAGTATACAGCTTTTTACTTCCTTTAAGTGGCATTTAGAAGCTGGTATGATGAAGATGACTTTTCTTTAATGGTTTGACAACTAATTTAATGTAACAGATGACATGTTTCGTTATAGCTAACACCAGAACATTGCATCTACACCAAAACTGAAACGTCTCATATATATCAATAACAAAGTTGTCAGTCCATACAATTGTTTCCTCCCCAGCATACAGTATATCTTGTCTTAAGTATCTTAAGAGATGCAGTTATCAAATTTATTACTGTTACATCTATTTTCAAGGGGGCGGTGGGGTAGCCTAGTGGTTAAAGCATTGGCTCGTCATGCCGAAGACCCGGGTTCG
>VKKT01001746.1:21475-35550 GCA_008038995.1 Haliotis laevigata | reverse complement strand
CCCGCCGTGATATTGCTGGAATATTGCTAAAAGCGGCGTAAAACTAAAAACTCAGTCAGTCTCATTTTGTCCAGCCAAGAAACAGCCTTGAGATCATGAGCTCAACACCTCAGTAATGAGGGCTTTGATTCAAAGGCATTTCATGGTCACATGGTCCACTCCCTTCAGTCTCCTTCTACCATCTAAGCTTGCAATGAAAAACTCAAATCCTATTAATTAAGTCATCGCTGCAGTAGAAAACAGTATAAGAAAGGTACAAGCCACTTGAGGTGGATTGTCCATCTCAGCTGTGTGAGGCTGTCTGTCACCATGATACAACCACATGGCCCTTGCATCTAGAAAAATATCAAAGACTTCACATGAAAACTGTTTCGGTAGGCAAAGACACACAGTCAATATAAAATTGAAATTCAAACAGAATAATAGCCTCTCTGTGTTTAATTTCCGTCCCAAATGGCCTGGCTTTGTGCCTGTTACCAATGCCCTGTGACATTTCTATTTGAAAGTCCAACCGTGTGTCGGTGCCACACAACTATTTAACAGAACAATCACATCCCTTACAGTTATGCATTATATTCCTTACAATGCAGGCTACGTCTAGCCTAGGCCATACTCTGCCCAGTAGACTTGCACAAGTCTCTATGGAAATAAATAATGTAAATAATAGTATAAATTATAATTTCTAAAAAATATTAATAAAAGGAACACATCATCCCTTTAACAGACTGGCGTCCTTACTGTCTGCTAACCTTGCTCCTTTAAGGGTAGGGTGAGTGAGTATGTTTTTTCGCAGCTATTAGCAATATTCCAGCATTATCACCATGGTAAAAAGTAGTGACAATGCCACGTCAAGATGTATTTTTGTACCAGATAACTGTTACCTTGAGCCTTTGGATTGCACAAGTGTTGTGAATATTACTGTTCTCTTTCGATCAACAACATTTGATCTGAAAATGCTACTTCAAAGTAGGGCTTGTATATTAAATGATCTGTACTGATAGTAAATGCTGAAGGGGTCGTTGTTGGCACAGGTACTACAGATATGTACCCCAGGTACGTTTCTCTATACAGACATGTACCCTTAACAAAGTCAAACTACAAAAACGTACCCGGTACCCTAAACGACGGACGAGGCCATATTCCGCAACCCAAAACCTACTTTTCTAAAATACATCAGAATAACTCACACAAAAATACTAAAATCCCTGTGAGATTTTTTTCTTTAACATAGCAATATAAATAGACAAAAAATATAAACACTTACTTTACTGCTTTGATACCTTCAGATCAATAATTTAATCAACACTTACAGAGTGTATGACTTTTTTAAACATATTTTCCCAACATTTCTTCACTGAAGGAGGTATGGTCTAATTATGGAATCACATACTTTCCCTATACTTTTTTCCACACTGACCCAGTTTGAATTTTTACATAACTAACACCTAAATATACCAGGATGAAGACTAATACCAGTTTAAAGATACCGCTGATCTGACCAGCTGCCACCATTTTAGTCTGACCTAGTCTGTGTGGTGTGCTACTACCCCTTGACATTTGTCATGTGATAACTGAGCCCATGTGCTGCCAGGCCAGGGAGGACACACCCACTTTCACACACCACATTGTAACTGGCATCTCCTGCCATCAGCACGACCTGAGGTGTCTCTCACCATCCAGAAACTGATGCATGATGCCAATTGTTCATACCCTTCCCATGTCAATGACAAACACATGAATGGCGAACATATCATATTTGTCCACGACAGTTTTAAGACCTGAAAAGAATATGCTTGGTCTGTAGGTACCCATAGACTAACACTTAGTCTCTGAATATATAATTTTCATTGTAACAAACAAACCCATTTAAATTGAAATGGAGCCCCAGGGAGACCAGAGTGGGGAAATCAAGGAGGGTTAGGCTGTAGGGAAAATAATATGGTTCAGGGACTGTGAGACAGACTATAGGTACCCCCTGTTGGATTTTGATGAACTCCGTAAAAATTAAGATAAGCAGTTTCCATACCCAAGGAGATGATAAACTTTCCCCATTGTGATGTACTGAGAAACGTATATATAGGAATAATGTAACTGTTATAGTTTCTACAAAATCCACTTTCCTAAAAACATTTTGGTTTGTGTTGCTACCCTTTATTCAGATTTGGATGTGTGGGATTCTGATAAGAACTATAGATCTCTACCAACCTATGCTTGTCATGAAAGGCAACTGATGTGGACTGGAAGGTTATACTTGGTTGGTTGTATCCCAACTGTGTGCTGACAAATAAATCAATGGATTATTTGATCCAGATTCAATAATCCCATGTAAGAATCTACACCAAAATGTCGCTCTATGCAATAAACAAGAAGTTGTCATCCATAAAGCTGTACACTTCATCACTGTCACATACATGTATATCTGGGACATTGCTGAGTCAGCTTTAAAAAAAATACAATCTAATAATGGCTAATTCTATAAGTTATCTTTGTACCAAGTAGCCCCTACAAGCTGTGGCACAATGGTTAAAGTTTTCAAGACATCTGTAATTGAACATCTCCTGTAGTTATAGCGCCCAGACAGATTAATGGAACAGAATCTTATTGGCAAGTTCAGAACAAGGGATCAATCGTATCTGCATTACACATAACATGTTGTGTTTTCAATACACCTCAGCACTAACACAAGCCTTCTTACATTATCTTTGATGTGCATCATCAGGGATATCTCCCTATCAATCTACACTGTAAAGAGTTACATATCAGTATAAGTACGCCAAATATCACCGAGAACATTCAAGTCTGACATTTTAATCCATAATCAAGATACTCCAAGCAGATCACAGCTGATACAGGAGATAGGAACAAGATTGTTCTGCTATTCTGTCAAGTAAAAAGCACTGCTGTATGATGTTACCACACTGAGAAGTGTTTTACCAAACTGCTTGATAGCAGGGTTCACCAGGGAGCTCCTTTAAAGACAATGTTTCTTTAATGAAGCTCGATATCTTTTGAATTAGGAAGAAGAGCATTTCACAACCTGTGCCTCTTTAGCAAGCAGTTGTTCCCATCATGTCTCATGTGTGATATGGATCAGGAAGCAACATACACCAGAGGCATCATTTCTTTACTCGCTCCTCTTACACTGAAACAGTTTCTACCATTAGTGACAGGTTCTATCTGTAGGTAGATGCAATGAGAGACAGTTTTGTTAGCATGTTAATATCAAAGTAGCCATTATTCTAGATCTATTAGACAGGCAGTCCATCTATGCCAGGTCAACAAGGGGATGACAGCAAGAGAGCTGTAGGCACAAATAAGGGTCCTATCTCTAGACTGTGATGAGAAGCTGTTGTGATAACATTTTTATACCTTAGTCAGCATTATTCTTGCTTTATTACATGTCGGCCAGGTMAACAAGGGGATAACAGCAAGAGAGCTGTAGGCACAAATAAGGGTCCTATCTCTTGACTGTGATGAGAAGCTGTTGTGATACCATGTTTATACCTTAGTCAGCACTATTCTTGCTTTATTACATGTCGGCCAGGTCAACAAGGGGATAACAGCAAGAGAGCTATAGGCACAAATAAGGGTCCTATCTCTAGACTGTGATGAGAAGCTGTTGTGATACCATGTTTATACCTTAGTCAGCATTATTCTTGCTTTATTACATGTAGGCCAGGTCAACAAGGGGATAACAGTAAGAGCACACACATTGATACCATCATTGCATAATCAGCCAGGTAACGCATCTTGACCACCCAAATGCCTTCAGTATAGTTCTTAAGGTAATGGTGACCATTTTGAAAAGGTGACTGCTACAAGCTAGAAGTACAGAAGCATCTATCATTATGTGGTACAAACAACCTCACACTGTCTCATATCAAGTATCACTACCTGTTTGTGAATCATTTTTGCAATGACAGGGTCTGTGTTGCTGTAGCAGGTACAGTTGCACAACTCATTTTCATGGCCAATACATGAAACATGTACCAATGATCATACATTCATCATATCACGCCCAACCAATATATTTCAAAGAATGGTACAAAAAGATAAGTCATCAAACATGTTGTGATAAAAAACATTATATATTTACCATTGTTTATGTTTACTTTTGAAGAGGCTCTCTTGTTCTTAACATGCCTCAAATAATTCTTTTCGAGTGACCCTTTACCAAGACAAATTGTGAAACAAGGAAATATATCCCTCTGGAGTGAAGATAATTTTGTAAAGAGTACAGCAACAAGTTGTAAAACCAGTTATCACATCTGATCAGTTTCCATGTATGTGATCTGCTGTGGTGGGTCAAGGCACATCCTGGGAATACTCTTGAAATGTATCGTATCATATATTGCATTGAGACCTCCATGTCATGATGCCCATCATTGTACACATTATTTACCACAGAGTGAGTGAGTGAGTGAGTTTAGTTTTTACGCCGCACTCAGCAATATTCCAGCTATATGGCAGCGGAACCGATGACATGTGTCAACCAAGCCAGCGAGGCTGACCACCCAATCCCGTTAGTCGCCTCTTACGACAAGCATGGGTTACTGTAGGCTCATTCTGTACCACAGAAACCAGGCAGAGGTGGGATGACCTTCATAACTAATTTCTAGAAGAAGAACATTGAGCTAACACACAGCTAGAAAGCTGATTCCCATCTCATTCGATAAAAAGGAATCAACATCGTGTAAATTTCTTTTAGTCTCTTCAACATTCTGTTTTTAGTTTTATGCACTTCTTTCATCAATATTTCTGTTTTTAGTTTTCACTGTTCGAAACAATGTTTCTTTTTGGATCCATACTTCTTTCCGTCAATGAATGCTTCTTTTTTAGCTTTCCTTCTGGATTCCTTCAATTCATGCTTCTAATATGAGCCTGATTTTCTTCTTTACATCCATACATGCTTCTGTTTTCAGCTCTGCTTACTTCTTGCAATCAATAAATGTTCTGTTTTTAACTTTTTCCTTTATTTTATCTATTAATACATGCTTGCTTTTAGCTTTCCTTACTTCTTTCCACAAGTATGTTTCTGTAATAGCTTTCCTCATTTTATTTCCATCAAAACATGCCTCTGTATGATCCTTTCCTTCTAGACTAATGCTTTGTCTCTGAATATATATAATTCTGATAGTAACAAATAATCCCATTTAAACTGAAAAGGAGCCCCTGTGAGATGGGATACTTCCTTCAGTTGGGGCTTTAGCATGGCAGTAGGGGAAAAAATGCAGTTCAAGGACTGTGAGACAGACTACCTGTCTTTCTTGCTTAAGTCCATTTATACATTTAAAGATAATGTCTGGCCAGTTACACAGCAAGTCATCATGAGCCCAATAACGCATCAGTGTTGCAACCAAGAACCATACTTCTACAACTACGTACATACTGAGTACAGTCAGGAGTTACATAATATGGCTCATATCAGCATCACCTTCAACACCTGTCCCACCTCCTTAGCTGCTAACGAGCAAAGAATTCGTAGGTATTTTAAACTCATACTAAAAAAACAACATAACGTGTCATCACTATTCAAACTACTATTTGTACGTTGCCCATGGACCCAAAAAATATTCCAGGAATATTCCCAGAATATTTCCTAACTAGAGAGAGTGTCATCGCTCTCCTATCAGATTACCAACAGGGAGGATCAGCAAGTACAGACGAAGTAACCAAGTCTATGAGTCCAGGGCCTTCAGTGTACACACATATGCTATTTGGCAGGATGATAAACTATAGCATGTCAGGTGTAGCAGCCTCAGCCGACCATGATAAGACGTGTTTCCAAACACCTTCACTCTGTATTTATGTATTACTTTATTTTATCGTGATCTACATTCCTATTTGTCATGTTTGTTCATTCACGACAAATTAAAACCAAGAAATCACACTGATTGTTATCTTGCCAACAATAAACTATACATTGTTTCAAATAAATGATATGTCAAGCTGGTTCGATAAGACAAGAGTTTCTTACCATGTTATGTGAATACCTCTGTTGTGTTTCACAAAGACCAACATTTCAAAATGATCTTCTTACTGAATAAAGAAAGCAAGACTCAAGAGAATCTTTTATGAGTGTCTGCTGTATTTCAGACAAACATTTCAAAATGATCTGCTTTACTAAAAAACCAAGATTCAAGTGAATCTCTTTTGAGTTTCTGTCATGTTGTGAAACAGGTTTATTCCCCCAAAAATAAGAATCTAATCAACTAGGAAAATTTAAATATTATTTCAAACCAACACAAACAATAAGAAGGAAGGGTCACAAATGATTACATTAATTGTTGTTTCAATAAAGTTTTTAAAAGTGACGATTTTAAGAAATATATCTAAGGATTTCTGACTCCTCCTCCTGCAACTCTTCATAAAATCATTTGTATTTTAACGGACCTATTTAACAAAGTCAGTCAATTTAGTCTGAATCTATGTTTAGTCAGAGGTGTTAATTTATAAAGAAATGGAGAATTATTCTTGTTGTGCTTCCTTGAAGGGTGAAGCATGCTAGAGGCAATGGATGCCTTGCCTTATCTGTATCATGCCTGATTAAGTGCAGGTATTCCTTCTGATTATTGACTGAATATATTCAGCACAATAACAATATATCTTGCTTCAGGTATTTCTTAAGTAGGGTGCAATGACTACCTGAGAAGGAATTGGGTTTTGATGTTGTTAGCAATTGAACTTGGGCTACATACCATCAATCGATCAGTGCAATGTTGTATCCATGGTGTTACATGTCTGTGGAAAACTCAAATCTAATTTTCATTTCAGTCTGTGAATAAACATATCAATGCCTCTAGTCTGTCATACAGACACTGAAACAAATATATCCAAGAAATCCTATGCAAGTCTAGATTAGATTATGTGGCAAGTCTAGATTTCAACAGTTCCTGAAAATTAAGAGAGTCTCAGGGCTCCTTTTCATTATCGGAATATTTGATTTTAATTTATTGTGAATTCGTTTTCTGTAAAAATATGTTCATTTCAATGATTAGTTGTTAGTCTACAAAATCTCAAGTGAGACTAACTGTAATTCACCTCAGTATTACCTTTTCACAGATGGACTAATTAAGTATGCGTTCTGTTCCAATCCATTTATCCATATTTACCAAGCACTTGAACATTAATTATTAGCTTTAAATACTTCATGAGATTCTCTTTTAGCTGTGATAACTTGTACCCAATTCTGTGAGCAAATAAACTGTAAAAAGAACAACTGTTTTCAATGTGATATCCTTTTCACAATCTTCCGAAAACAAATAGTTCAAGCTCTAAAGGAAAAGTAACCTGCAGAAGCTATTGAACAGTATCAAGGATAAAATGATAGGGATGCCTCCAAGTCACCTTATCTCCCATAATTTGAGGCTTGATAAGTAGATAATCGTCCCAGCTACCATGGCCAACCTCTTCGATCCAGTCTGAACAATACACACATGCCCCTTTGAACTCTGAACCAGAGATGGTACAAGCAATTACGTTAGCTTAGTCAATTCCGGTAACCTTCCTAATAAGCTACTGACAAAGGCGTCCATAATTAGTTTCCTGGATATAATTATTTGTAACAAACTATAGTGCATCATTAAGCCAAAGGAAGTAATTGCCAAGTTGAGTGTCATCATATGAAGGTTGTGATGAGGGAGAACTGTCGTGACCAGGCAGTCCATGGATGTATTAATGATAGCATATTTCTTGTGTATAGTACACACGAGTCTATACCACTTAATGGCAATTGTCTGATTAATTAACTTTCACATAATGTTGTGAACAGGGACGCCATATATTCACTGTGAATACCGTTAGTTAAAGATTTTGCTTTGTATTTTTGTTCACAAGTGTTATTGGCAGAATCAAACAAAAGTATAAACATAAGATTAAATTTCTTATGAAACTGAAAGATAAGTTGAAAAAAAATTAAACATATAAAAAATGTTTTGATAAATTCATTTGACCAAATGAAACAAAATAGTATGAAAAAGAAATTTTCTCTAATTTTGAAAGCAAGCCTCTTCTGTCAAATCTGTGATGTTCAAGTTTACAATGACTTCAGTAAATACTGGATTATGATTGGTTTGCCAACACAGTATGTTTATCTCCTAATTATCACCTGTGAGTGTACTGTATGAAATAATACACTGACGTTGTGGCTTCATTCTACCGTGCACTGGTAGCTGAGTAGACTAAGTCATCTGTCAGGATCTGGGTTTGAATCCAAATTTTGTACTGATTACTATTAATGGTCTGTCAGCATCAAGCAAACATATTCAACTTCTGTCAGTTACTTTCCTCATTTGAGCTGTCATGTCATGAAATAACTGAATACTGATCAAACTGACGCTAAATACAACCCGTAAATGTCATTTCTATGGGTTCGATCTATCAAAAACTCAAGTATTGCAATAAACATGCATGTTAAATTGATTTATAGATGCACGTCTATCTACCACATGCCAAGACTGATCTCTCTAGAACTCAAGAGCTCCTATATATTCTTCCAATCCCATTTGAAATGCATGAATTCAACTCCAGTGTTCCAAGATATGCCATAAGTTTCAAATTCTACAACTCAAGTGTTCCAACATATTCTCTTAATCACATGTTACATAATTCATGATATAGTTTTCTGGAAAAGCTAACTATCTGAACTTCAAGTGCCGCAAGTCTTTTAATCACAAGTTACACGAATTCAAGCTTTGGTTTCCTGGCAAGCGCCAAAAGTAGCACAAGAAAGAATGGTAGTTAATAGCCAAGCTGTTTGTGAATCACACTTTTCCATGATCCTTGCCAGACAAAAAACATCCTCCATTAAATGGACATTTTATTTCTCCAAGAGGAAGCCAGAGAGACCCACTGGGTGACAGCAGTATATAAGGTGCAAAAGCTTTTAATTGAAAGGTCTGTACTCCTAGATTGGTTCTGAGTTATAGGGTTTGAAACAGCGTTGTCACATCGCAACCCCAATTTATAAAGAAACCCAACAAATCTGAAAATTGACAGTACAATGTGTCACTTTTCTTTTGCGACCATTACAAAAGAATTCTTGAAATTTCAGCTAAGGCTATTTCTATTTTGTGTAGAATTTTCAATTTCTGTTGAAACCTTACAATGCCTTAAATTAGCCAGATATTCACCCATGGATAACAGTTTGTGCACCAATTAGTAATTCTCCAATTAAATGTTACACATGCTGATATCTATTCCTTTGACACATGGGCAGCGGGGTAGCCTAGTGGTTAAAGTGTTCGCTCATCATGCCTATGAACTGGGTTTGAGTGTGAAGAACATTTCTGGTATTCACCACTCTGGAATATTGCTAATAGTGGAGGAAAACCATAATAATTCCTTTGTCCTGAGATTTGAGAAGAGGAAAATAATGCAAGATTCACCTCTCATGCCCATGAACTTCTGAAAAATCATGAACCATACTCCTGCTGTTGATATGTAATTTGGAAGGTACAGTCAAACATTGCCTTGTCCAACTTTGATGTGTTGATCTTAGGCTAGATAAAAAATAAATGTTGTGGTTCCGATTACAGCTCTTTAAAATTTAGGGTAGGTAGGTCGGAATTATTCTTTTTATTTTCATTTTTTATAAAAAAAATTACAAATTAATAACACATTTATCAATGTGTAATTATCTATTTAATCAAGCTTGCAGCCATCTAATATACCGCTTAAAAAAAATAGGGTCGGCACCAGAATTCAAGGGCCGGTCGGGTAATCGGAACCACTACATATTTTTTTAGCCTTACAGTTGTCTCAAAGCTTGGTCCCTGGCTATTCCTTACTGAGCAATTATTTGTGGTTCTCGAACATCGGATATCTACAGGTATTTGTGTCGGTCACTTCAACACAATTGTGTTTCACTGTATTTCTTCACAATCTACGCCATGACACAGGCTACTTTTTAATGTGGACAGTTACAGAATGGGCAGTGATGTGGATGGGACCTATGTAACAAATGGTGTCTTACAGAACAATCAGCAATATTATCAGTTATAGCAGCACATCAGTGAGTGAAGAATCTATGAGAATCTGGCAAACCAATGACTTGGGCCTGATATGGACAAGCTCCAACTTCAGGCCAATTTCAGGTTTGGTCATATCTCCAAAGAATCCCCATGCTGGGCCAACTCTGAGGCCAACTTGAGGTTGGGGATCTGTCTACACAGATTCCCCATGTAGACAGATCCCCCATGTAGAGCCATCCCTGAGACCACATTCAGCTTGTGGACCTGTCTGTGTAGAATTCACACCTTTGGTCAACTCCAAGGCCAACTTGAGGTTGGGGATCTGTCTGTACAGAATCCCCACTTTTGGTCAACTCTGGTCAACTCTGATCAACTTTTTGTAAGTATTCATGTCAAAGTAGATGATGGCCCGTGATAATAAGTGAGTTTCTCGCAGACACTTTTTCCACCACAGTAATAATTTCCTCTTGCCTGTAAACCTTCTGGTTTGTAATGATTACACTTTATATCAAAGTAATAAATTTCCGATGTTATTTGGCTTCAAAACAATGAAAACTTAGATAATGACTGAACTCCCATGATCCTTGTCCAAGATCTATGATAACCCTTCTACGACAAATCATCTCTGTGATAATGGATTGATTTCTTATCATGGAAATAGACATATAAGGGCTTTTGTAACACATATTGCCATAAAACATGTCATCCACATGCAATAAATAGTTACACTGATACCTATGAAATGGTTAATGATCAAAACAAGTTGACACCAGTGTTTATCTGTAGGATTAATGACAGTGTCAATGCAGTCCTCACCAATAGAAGGATTGGATTTTCAGTCCTGTCTTCAATATGTTTTTCCCTTTGTACAGATTTAAGGCAAACAAATTGAAACGCTAATTTACAAAATTTGGTAAGTTAGACAGTTGTGTATATTTGGATGTTCACTATTTTGCCAGCCTAATATATTTTACTTGAATTACAGAATTTCCAGACT
This sequence comes from Haliotis laevigata, assembly GCA_008038995.1. NCBI lineage: Eukaryota > Metazoa > Mollusca > Gastropoda > Lepetellida > Haliotidae > Haliotis > Haliotis laevigata. The sequence goes on along the minus strand of VKKT01001746.1, from coordinate 24,582 downwards.
GAAGAAGCACAAACAAGAAACAGTCCACAATAACCTCTGGTCAACATATAGGGAGTTTATTTGATGCTTTTTTATGATTACATTACATGAGTGAGTGAGTATACTTTTACGCTGCTTTTAACAATATTCCATCAATAACATGGCGGGGGACACCAGAAATGGGCTTCACATATTGTACCCATGTGGGGAATCAAACCTAGGTCTTCAGCGCACGCTTTAACAACTGGGATTCCACCGACCCAACTACCTTACATGAAGAATTTTCATTTCCAGCCACATACAATAAAAAAAGCAGTAAACTATTGACATGAACATGCTCATAAGGAACTGATAAGAGCTATTTCTTTTGTCCTGCCACTTGTTTTGTAAGTTTGTTTAAATGTGCATAAACCAACAAAAATCAGTGGTCCCTTTAGGTTCATTACAACTGTAGTTTACTGACTCTCTCTACTTCATTTCTTAATGTGGCAACTGACTTTTAAAAATATTCAACATTGTTGCATCACTTGCACATACATTTTTCTTGCACATATCTGGCCAGAAGAAAGCAACTTCTCACATCTGATTAATGTTTTATAATCTGAGAAGAAGAAACGGGTAAAAGTTTAAATAAATTGTGGCTGAACATTCAACTAGCAGCCACAGGTCTAATGAGTGAGTGAGTTTAGTTTTATGCCGCAAACAGCAATATTCCAGCCATATGGCAGCAGTCTGTTAATAATCGAGTCTGGACCAGACAATCCAGTGATCAACAACATGAGCATCATCAATTGTGAACCGATATCATGTGTCAACCAAGTCAGCGAGCCTTACCACCTGATCCCATTAGTCAGCTCTTACGACAAGCGTGGGTTACTGAAGGCCAATATTCTAACCCAGACCTTCATGGGTAACAGGTCTAATGATGAACCATATACCTCATGTTTTTAAATGGTCAAACTTAATTCAGCCTACTTTTTCTATTACCCACCAGTGTCATGAGTTCAATGTTTACTTTACACTTTAAAACTCTTACCAGTCACTAACTTTGTGTCTTTTTTCTATGATTTCATAATGATTTTATAATATTAAAAGAACATTTTTAAAGATTTAAAATTTATTTGGTATATTTGCTCATATCAATTATGCCTTAATTATATGAACTTAAAGTGACACATCAAAAATACAGAAATGGAGAGGGAAAACAGCTATCAATTCTGAATAGTCAGTTTGTGACAACACCACAGAAACACATTGTAGCTGAAGCACCTCAAAGTACATTAATGTCATTCCTCCTTCATGTATCCTTTCAATTTCTTTCTTGACATTTCACAGCAGCTTAAATATTTGACTTTGAAGTAAAAAATGTATTGATAATTCACTGAAATAATCTGATAATTATACACATTCAATTTCATAAATCAGTTAACTTTTGAAGTATTTTATTGTCGCAAATGTATAATTTCATACCCCTATTAGTCAATCCAGAAAATGCCCTGTAAATTTGGTCACTTGTCCAATCCTTGCTATCCATACTTAACAAAGGTTGAAATTATCAAGACAGTAAATTAATAACCGCCAGATTCCAACAATAATCATAGTTTCAATATGGCTGTGAAATATGTTTGATCTGGACGTTACAATGGTTTGAGGCCATTCTTGAAGAAGCAGTGACACGTGGGTAATTATGACGATAATTGTACCCACACTGTCAAGTGCACAACAGGGACAATTTCTACTGTTAGCCTAGATTTACTGATGTGGTTTAACAGTGGCAATGATTCTATTGAAGAGTCAAGCCTGACAGTGGGCTACAATTACACTTCATTTTTCAGGATGTTGGTAGAAGATAATAACATTATTAACCTATAATGCTATGTGAATGTGTGCATTGAAGCGGAAGTGAGGCCCTCGCCGAAATCCAGGACAAATTTTGTCCGATGTGCTATCTGTAGTAGACTGATGAGGGCAAGTTTGAAGCTACCTGATAAAATGTATACTATATTTCAGCACAATGTAAATGTAAACAGATGAAAGTTGTTGCATGTGTGAAATAAAATGAGAAACGGAAACATACTGCCAAATGTCATTTCCGTGAAATATACAAACTCTATGGAGTGTAAAGGGATATTTCCTGAACTCAAAAGAGAGAAGACAGATTAGGGCCAAATTGTTTTTTAAATATTAAAATGAAAACATGATTTAAAAAAAAAATCTGTATTATGAAGACTCGGATCATACTAAGCTGAATGAAAGCATTGAATGAAATTCTGAGAGTGGAAGTTTGTTTAGAGCTTGTGTTATCTGCCCAAGTATTTACACACACTCAAAAAAGATGGATCTGGAATTTTCTCCTTGGAATACATGGGTCACATGTACAAGGAAGAGAGGGCCTGAGAAAATACGTCCACTGTCTGTGCAAAGATCTCTGGTAGAAGCAGAAATGGTTGGAATTTCTCTCCAAGCTCTGGTTAAAGAAACTGACAAGTGATACAATAGATTCAATTTTCAACATTATGTTCAACAATGCTGTAAACAAGCCACACTGTCGCATTACAACCGGTGACATTTAGTTGACAAAGTTGAAGTTTGTGTAACACATCTGCTGAACAATCTTCCTAGATATATATGATTATTGTACATATCACATGCCTGGTAAGTTGTCTTTAGTCAACATACAAAATACCTTTTCTCACCTTTTCCGTTGTAGTGAAGCAAAATATGAACCCCTTGGATTCAATATTCACAAAATGTTTTAAGAAGCACCAAACATATGAACTAACAAACATATTCTTTATATTAAAACATATTTTAAATAATAATAATAATAATAAGCTGTGTATACTTTTTCCTGTTAGCTCTGTATATTTATTTGCAATATTTATATCATTTCCCATGATATATTTATATCATTTTATCATATGCACCACATTATTACTTTAACTTCTATACAATATAAGGGTGTTTTATGCAAACATGTCCTTCCTCTTCTTTGTCACATATAAAACAATGTGTGAAGCCCTTTTTCTGGTGTCCTCACCATGATATTGCTGGAATATGTGCTAAACTGACTGACTGGTTTTACGCCGCTTTTAGCAATATTCCAGCAACATCACGGCGGGGGACAC